>KN823058.1:14145-35624 GCA_000827465.1 Tulasnella calospora MUT 4182 | reverse complement strand
GCTCTTGGTCACCATTGGGGTTGAAGTTATAGTCGTACTGCCAGTCTTCGTGGTCGTTGGTGTGCATCAGCGAGGGCGCCTAAGGCTGGGTTTCTTCACCGCTTCCGTCATTTACTTGGTGTTAGGGTAAGAGAAAAGCAACGTACCTGTAAGTATACGTGCAGGATAAATCAGAGCTCTGCTTGAAGACGCGTTTCTCAGTGGTTCAGGAGGCATGGGGGAGGCACCGGGACTGGGCGAGGAATGATTCCTGTTGGTGGTGGCTTCAACATGCGCCGAGCTTGGCGTTCCGGCAGCTTGATCGGCTGAGGTCTTTTGCTGAGATGCAGCAAGCTGTGCTATAGAATACGATCTGTTGCTTCGTTGGTGGATTGGTTTTGGCCATGATATCGTAGGTTGGGAGCGAGCGAGCGGGCGGCGAAGGTGTGTTGTGGTCAAGAGTGGAACGAGGTGGGACAAACAAACAAACATTGTTCTACTCCCGTGTTCGGTTTGACTTGGGCGCGTCGCGGCAAACTCGGACTCTCGACACCCATGGATTTCGATGTTGAAGACAACGAGAAACCGCGACTCTGCCAGTCCTCGCCATCCCGCAATAAGCTGCTTATAGCGCGTAGCTGATGTAGGCACCGTGCGAAATTAGGACATCCCCAGCAAGAAGCCTCTTTCGTTCTCGTGTGCCCACTCAGTGACAGTCACAACTTGAATTTTGAATCAGAAGGCCCAGGCTCTCCAACCTGAGCACGAACCCGAACCCGAACATTAAGATGGGCCAGTTTCACGCCCTAACTGTGTCAGTCACTTTCACAAGTTTATGTCAACGACGCCGGATGGTGCTGATCCCGACTATGCCGTAGGCTCTGAACCTGAATATCCACCCTACCTATCAAATCAAGGAATGCGTGGTTCGTCGTCAATCGTAGCGCCGGGCTCGCCAGAACTTCATTTATCGATGGTGACGCGTCGGACGAAGAGCATTAGGCTTAGGGTGCATGTTCTATTGATACTCCCGTATATAATGTTCGTTTCCCGGCTGGACTAGTGACCAACCAAAAACCTCGTGGTTCATCTATCTGGCTGCGCTTCGAGTTTACTGGTTCACCGGTTTGCCAAACGGTACACCTGTTCTCAAGCACGGTTGACCAGTACGAGCATACTGGGAGAAGACTGTGGACTTGGTCATCTGGTCAACCCATCATGTATTTTCCCGGGTCAGCCGGTGGCATTTCGGCCTTAACCGGTGAACCGAGATATTCTACTAGGCGAGATTTTCTACAGTGGATATCACCTTGACGGACACCGTACCCGGCGGGTATTTGGTTTTGTCCAGCCTACTTGGCGAGGACGATAACGCGTAGGTTGCGCACTCTAGCACTTCTTTGCGTCAAACGGATTCGTCTTGTCTCCACCATCCTCCCGGTATGAATTGGCGGGGGCCCTATAAGTAGGAAAGGTGGAAATATGACAGGATCCTGAGCGCATGTGAATTGCGCTCTCCTTTGGGAAGTAACGCCGAGAAGGTATCGGACCCGCCTCACGGGAGCTCCACCCAACTGGAACGACAGAGAAACCAATTATTTATATAGACGTAATTAAAATTATAACGTTTGTTGGTTGAGTTGGCTATTCGTACCCAGTGACCGTGTAGAGCATCCGGTAGGGATAGGGGACCACCGTTTTTGGGGGGGGGGGATGCTCCAAGCCACCTAGGCATGACCGTCTAAGGGCTTAACATGTAGGCTAACTGCCGATCCCTTCTAATATGTGCGTTGGGAGGGGGTATTGGGAGAGCAGGCCCCATGGAGCCTTTTACCGGGGAGCTCTGGCCTCGCCCGCTTAAAACGTCCAGTAAAAGAGACCGACCTCCAATAATGCAGCGGTAATGCCCCAAGCCACCTACGCACGACCGCCCACGCAGTTGGTAAACTCATAGACCTTTGAAAGGCATGAATCCGCAGGTTAGAGGAAGCTACCAAGGGGGGGAACCTCGCAGAGCCCTTTACCGGTGGTTTCTCGGATCGGCCGCGTAAAACATCCAGCACTTGCACAGGCGGGACAGGGACATGCAGTACTGTAGCGACCCGGCCCCAAACCACCTGAAGACGACCGCTACGGCATTTAATCGATCCTTCGACCGTTGAATCATCTGAGTATGCCGGTTGAACGGGAATGCCAAGTTGTACACCTCACGGAGACCTTTACCGGGGTTTCCGGAATCGGCCATGTAAAGCATCCAGCACAGACCCGATTGGAGCAGAGACCTCCTTTACTGCAGTGACAACGCTCCAAGCCATCTAGGTCCTAGCGTTTAAGCAGTTGATAGATATTTGGACTGTTGATTCGTCTGAAAATATCTAGGTTGCAAGGATACTCTTATCGCAGGGACCCCACAGAGCATCTTACCGGGGTCATCAAGTTCCTGGCTGCGCAAACTCCCGATTTTCCAGCCGCTGACCTTAGTAAGCGTTCAGCGCCTAAAAACCTGCGTAACAAATGCACATGGACCCCCTCAGTTGGTCGATATTAATACTCATTTTATGGTCCGAATTGCCGGGAAGCAGCCTTCCCTCCGCGAAAACTGTCCTCTGCAGATGTGGCATTGGTCTCCACGTCGCCTCCCTGGATCATGCTCCCACTTTCTCTCTCCAAGTGCAAAACGGTTTGGAGAGGCAGAACAATTAACATGGACTACTGTAAGAATGGGATTCGGTTATATCACATGAACAGGAGGGTCAACGTCATGGTCAATTCTACATGAAGTCGATTCCAGGGGTAACCCTCAGCCGCAGGTCCACCATTCCACCCAGGTTGCACAGTCTTTACAGGATTAGGGAGAGAAGAAAACCAGATTTATTTTTTTGAAAGGTTGCTTTCGTTTTAAATTGAATCGACTGGCCGGATATCTCCGCCAAGTCGAGCCGGGGGTTCCGAGGGACATGGCTACTTCGGTAGCGCTGCGCAAACTCCCCGAACAGCCTCCACCTTCTGCCAAATGAACCTATTTTTTCCATTTGTAGATTATCTCTAACTGCTGCCTCTGACCAATAAACATCTCCTTTGGACCAAACAGAGCTAGGATGGACCGGCAAAGTCTACCGCATTCCCAGACACCCCCGAGACTGCCGGGAAGATAGACCGAGTTTTGGCTCCGAAATTCAGCACCTACGATTTAACGCTCACGATAAATCGACTCGACGGGTTATAAGACTACAATGTGAGGACTACGACTGAAATCACAAAAAAAATACCACAGGTGGGCTATTGGTCTGGAGGAAGTAAAAAACCCCGGAGAAGCGACAAGAGGCAAGGCCAAAGCACGAGAGGAGCTCTATATAAAACAATCACATACGAGCATCCGAGAGAATTAGCAATTATGCAGCTAGCTTTGCCACTTTCCTGGCTGCCGCCTCTGCTGCTTTCTCCTTCTTCGTCAACTTTCATGGGCCGCCGGACGCCTCTGAGGACTTGACTTGAGCTTTCGCCTTCGTACGCCCGGCCTTAGGTTGCTTGGAGGTAGAGGCTTTGGGAGGGTCGGGACCTGATGGATCCCCTTCTTGAGCATTTGAAGGAGCAGCCGGTGTTTTGCTGGCGTAGACGTTCTTGAGATACGCCGTTCGGCGGGGCCTCTCCTCTGATTGCTCGTCTTGCACTGAGCCTTCTGAATGACCCTCCTGCATTGAGGCTTCTGCTTGCCGAAGCCGACGACGTGGATTCTCTGCCGCCCCAACTGAAGGAGGGGCCGTACGTCTGGCGCCCACTATAACCCTCCGCCTCGCCTTTCCAACCTTCGGGCCAACCACCACTGTAGGTATCTCGCTCTCCTCCTCGCCACCAGGTAACTCTCTGGACTCACCCTCCTCCTCTTCGGCAATCGGAGCGAGGCCATGGGCATTCTCTAGAGCCTGTTCCCCCTTGTGCTCGTCAACTATCGGAGGAGTTGCAGGAACTACTGATGGCGCCCGAGATTGGACGGGAACCTGGGCACTCGTCACAGCTTCCTCATGTGCAGGTGCTGCAGCATGGGTAGAGTTATGCTCGGGCTGAGGGCCGCGTTCGCTCGCCCACACCGTGACCCACGCCCGAACCATCCTTCGCCTCCGGACCTCGTCTTCAGGCTCCACTACAGCTTTCTTTGGTCCCAATTCTGCGCCAGCAGCCCCTGATCAACAGATTAAGTAACCCCTTAAAAGCGTATGAGAACACCTAGATCAACTCACCTTCGATCACTTGCTTTAGGTCCCTACATCTCATACTGAAGAGCTCTATGAGCGACTCGAACCCGTTACCTGGAGAGATCTTCGAGCGTGCTGAGTCGTCTGGCTCTTGAGAAAGTTGGATGGCGCAGATGAAGATCGTAAGAAGAATGGAGCAGCGGTCGATGAAGGATAGCCGAGCCCACGAGATCTCGGGCAGCCTATTAAAAAGAGATTCAGAGGGAATAAACTGCTTGATTCCTACGGTGAACGCAACCGGTACGCCATTCCCAACAGGCGACCACCAGGCAGGCTGGGCCATCAAGTGCTCGATGACGCTCTTAACAGAAGGTGCGACGACGGCGTCAACCCCCCGAAACAGGAATAACTGATAACAAAAGGCTGTTAAAATCTTTCAAGAACGAAGTCAAGTCGCATCACGTACGTCCTGGCGTTTCTGGGATAAAGCGCTTGCTAGACCAGGCATCGCAGCTTTCCATAGCTGCCCAACCAAAAACCACATCTCCCATCGCGCAGTACGCTTCTCCTGCTCTTCACGACACCACCTCCCTGCAGCATCTCCTAGATATTCTTGCATATAGCGCAAGGCAGCCACGCTAGCGAGGACCGAAACAAAGCGATCCAGTAAGGCAGTGACTCGTTCGGCCGCAGGGCCCCTAGCGGCCTCATCACGCATGAAGGTGGTCTCCTTGACGCATGAAGGTGGTCTCCTTGACATATAGAGCTAACCTGAGAACAGTAAAGAACTCGATCTCAGCGTAACGGATTGTCCTGTCGTTCGCCGTTAACGCGTCGATGAAGGACTCTAGAGCTTCTTCGAGGACCCCACAGAACGCCTGGATAGCTTCGGCCTTGAGTAGCATGTTAGATTCAAATAATTTGCACGAAGGAAGCGGCACTTGAACGTCTAGTATGCCTTCGACGACTTGACGTAGGTGATGGTGAGGATGGAGAGCATCAAGGCCGCAGGTAGGAGGGACCCGAACCAAGGGAACGTCAGGCTAACAAGAGGCAACGTCAACTAATGGAGCAATGACCTCCAACGGAGCACTTACTCTATGCGGATCTCCTTGCTGCATGGTGAGGAAGATTTGCGTAATTGACACGGCAGACGTAAGCGCTGAGGGAAGAGAGAGGTCCAATTTTGGAGAGGCTAGATTGTAAGAAATATCGCATTGAGATAGGTTAAGGAAGGAGACTTTGCTTCCCCATATGTTCAATAAAGGTTTGATCTAAGAAAATGACGACGTAAGTGCCAGCACAGGATCCGCAATTGGAAAGAAACTCGTCACACCTGCAGCCACCCAGGACTTCCTGAAGCGGATGCTTCCCCGGTAAACATGCGGGGATGTCCGAGACGAAGTTCCGTAAATGGTTGGGTGAGAGCTGGCGACTGCGATCGGTTCCCGGATAGTGCTCCCGGGAACGATTTGACGACGGCTGTCAACTTACTGGAGGGTTTCAGGGGTGACGTTTCAGGTGAAAGGGCAACCGGTGCTGGGTACCCGGCTGTTGGTTCCGGAGAGGGTTTGAGGGTTGCATTCCCGGCGGCTTCTGGCGCTGGCTTATCTAGGGTAGAGTCGGCCCATGTTCGGTCGCCGGACGCTTCTCCTGGGGACGGATCGAGGATGGACGTACTGCCGCATGCCTTCAGGGCTGGGTTGTCGAGGCGTGAACTAGTCGGCGCGACCGTAGAAACCGTTTGAGGCCCTTCGAGCACTCTCATTGCCGGAGCAATTTCAGCACAGGACGCGCTGACAGATGCGGACGGAGCTTCCTCTGGGGGGCAAGGACTAACTTTTGAGACCTCAACATGGGGTTGATTTTCAGGGAGGGCGATGCTTTTGCTATCCCCATCAGGTGTGGTGGGAAGATCGTCATGAAGGGGAGGAGGGCTGCCGGAGCTAGAGGCGTCCAATTGAGTCGATTCGGCAGCATTTTCCTGAGGCTCGGGAGAGAGTATGCGGAGGGGCTTAGGGCGAAAGCGCGAAGCGCTCGTTCCTGCCCGCCCAGACTTCTTGCCTCTGCTGTTCACCTCCGGCCGACTATCTGAGTCCTCGCTCCCAGATTCAACAACGTTGCCGCCCTTATGATCCGTCGAGGGCTTCGCTGGAGTCACATTCGGCGTCCTGCCAGACCTCAGAGCCCTCGTCGACACGACCTTCTCTCCCTGCTCGTGCATTTCTGCATCCTCCATCAAACCGTCCATGTCCGTTGCAAGCTCGAGCTCGGGATCATCGGAGGTTGGTCTAGATTTTGCTTTCCCTTTTCGTGACTTCCTTGCTGTTGCCTTTGTTTCTCCTCTAGGTCGCTTTTTGACATTGGCCGTCCGGGATAGCTCCCCTGATTCGTGGACGTCGGGGTTTGCCGGTGCGGGAATAGAGGGGATCGTAAGTCGAATTGCCTCCGGTTTCCAGCTAAAGACTTCGTCGTCGGGAACTTGGCCCTTTGCGCAGCTCTGCATGAAGTCCCACCAGGGCTTGAGGTGGGTATCCACAGGCATAGCGAGAGGGTTCATCAGCAGAACCGGCTGTTCGTTCCCATCCCTCGGACGCCGCTGTGATTCAATGAAGCGCTCGTTGTTAGCGGAGATGCTGTTCCAAGACAGCTGGGTGGAGAAATTGTTCTCTACATATTATACTCCAATGAGCGTACGTCCTTTGGCAATGAGGACGGAACTTACTGAACGTGCTTCCCAAAAATCGGGACAAGTACTCCGCTCGCTTCTTGTCGGTATTTACGTTAGCGGGAGGGGTCCACAACGCGAACGACCGACTAGCGCGTTTGGTTGACGTTATGGGCAGCTGAGACGCAACTTCGGTAGGTTGGGCATTGGCTGAGCCCTTAGTTGACAGGCTCGTCTTCCCCTTGCCCTTGCTCCTACCCTTGCTTGAACCAACTGCTGCCGTCGAGAGATCATCATCAAGGCTTTTATCAAGGATTTCAAGCTCCGATGGGTCAGCTATTGTGAGGTATGTTAACTTCCGTTACTGGACGAGTTGAACGTACTGCCATACCTTTGAAGCGCGAGGCAACATATGCTGGATATTCGGCCCCCGCACGTCCTCCGACGTCTTGTTTGTCCAGGAAAGGTCCTGGTTCGGGTTTAACCCCGTATTCTCGACTGCGGTAAGATAAAGAGGTGATTCGTGAGTCGCAAGCTCTGCATGTCGCCGCTGGTCTGAAGGAATTACATCACCACCGGTAGTCGCCCGCCAGATATAGAACCAGACGCCATTAAAACAATATGAAGTCCACCAAGATTTGCTGCTTGAACGCATACAAGGTTGAGGTGTGAAAGGAGACATTCCGCTACGCCTTGGCTACACGATGACGACGATGAGCGGAACCTTTTGAAAGGAAATATTATGAATCACTTACACATCTTCGTCGGTATTAAGGCTCACTCCACTCGTATTCTTGCTCGAGTATAGTTCCTTCTCTTTATCGGTTAAACGGTCAAACTCCTGTCGCCAAACCCTTCCTTCAACTTGAAGTCGATGCTGCCTAAATACCCTCCCATCCAGCTCCATCAGGGCCTGATTCTTTGGATCCAGTTTCCACGCCTCCATTTCATCGTTGATTAGTTTCTCACAGGTCTCTATACCCTGCGCGGTCTGCCCCCAGGCTACATAGTTCACCTTGGCACGCTTGAGACCAAGGATTTTGTAAACGCCGTACTTCTTCGTAGATTTTTTGCTGTCCAGCATTTCAACGTGATGGTCGAGGTCGTTTTGTGATCCACCCATTTTTCCAGCGGCTGTCTGAACCCATTTGGTTACATCCTAAGACCAGTATTAGTCGCTTGGTCACAGAAGATTCAGACGTTGAAGCATTGACTTACCGACCACCATCTTTGGACTTCCTTCTTGCCGTCGATTTGACGAAAAATATGCGCTGGACTTATGTCGGGAAACCGAGCCTCAATGTCATCAAGGGAGTCGCGAAGAAACTTAGCGTTCTCGGGTTCGTCCAGCTGACTATAGTCGTAGGCCAAGCGGCCCAAGACTACTCTGACCTCCCAATCGAATTTACTTTTTTTATGGAAGACAAGCCCTGCATGCCCACACAGGGCTGGGGGGACCTTAAGGAACCTGGAGTACTCCTGCTCGGTCAAGATCTTGTACTCGCTGTCGTCCTTCCCCGTCGCTAAATATAGCTGACGTCAGAGTTGCTCAGACAGTCTGAATAGACAGCCTACCTTGCTTTCGATCATCGTACATCCATTGCGTCCGAACTGGAGAGGTGTGGCGCGGGTTACTATGTATCGCATCTTCCAGGTTCCATTTCTTAACCTTCTCCGCGTTTGTAACGGCGTCCCAGGGGTTTCCAGACGAGAAAAGAGCTGCGGGTTCTTCGGCCTCTGGCTCCTCGGCGTCGGAATCATGCTCCACATCTTCTGGCGTTCCAAAGACGTTGTTGAGCTCCGAATCATCAAGTCGGTCCTCGGCTGGGAGATCTGTAGCTAGGAGTTCCGCGTCTTGATGGGCCGAGTCCCGTGACTTTGGCGTTCCGGCAGAATTTCCGGGGAAGGGCTGGGGAGCAGCTTCAACTTCGCTTGACCCAAGAGGATCGTAGGCAGGCTGAACGTCGACGGCCATGGGAGGAGCTGGAGAGGTTCGCTGATGAGAGGGAGCGATTTCGTCGGAACCTTTTCTAGTAGGAGATGCAGCTTGAGAGGAAGGTACTTGGAGGTTGTGTTGGGCAGATTTAGGGTTTGGGCGGGGCGGCTGATGCTGCACAACCGAGGAAGGGGCAGGTGGTCGACGAATGCGAGGAGGGGGTGATCTTGGCAAAGCGACAGCTGGGTACTGTGGAACAGGTGGGGAAGAACGAGCCTCAAGGGGGAACGGTTGTGCTGTTCGAGGGACGTCTGTCTGCGGTGGAGCTGGAGGCGGAGACGCGGGGGGAGAGCTTGGCGATTTGGGATCAGAAACCTCCTGCGCAGAACGAGGATCTAACGACGTGGTTGGCATAGAAGTAGTAGGCTTGGGCTTCGGTCCGAGTGAACTGGCGGGTGCCGCCATAGGTTGAGCAGAGCTGAGGGCCTTTGGTGGTCCAGCCCGAGCTGCCAGATCATTGGATGTACATATGGAGGTCGAGGGTTGCTTAAGACTTGTAGGAGTGCTGGACGTATGGGATGCGATCGACTTAATGATTTGAGAGCACTGGACGATCTCTTTCTTGGCCCGGGCTTGCGATGCCTTGGTAAGCCATCGCTTGACGTGGCTCTGCAACGAGTCTGCACCTAACGCAGCAATGGCTAGGTCGAGAAGGGGTTGAAAGTCATCCGACCGCACGAGGAAGGCTTCGAGTGTTGCTTCGTTGATGGTCTCAAAGACATTTTGAACGATGTCGTTTTTGCAGCGCTTCATAAGAGCGAGGAACTGTCCTCCTTCGAACTCGCCGCATTCGGCGAGAGCGCAGATGGTTACAGGATCCATATCTACAAAAACATCAAGACGAACTACAGCGGAATAGCGCGGTCAGTCAAGGGTAAAACGGGCGCGACGAGGAAAACAAAACACAAAAGACAAAACAAAAAGGTTTGACAGAACAGAATACGACAGCAGATGAATCAGTTGCTTACGAGCGTCTTCACCAGATTCTACCTCCTGCATGATGAATGTAGCTGTGCTGAGAGTGCGTATAAGAGGGACTGGATCGAGTGCTGTTGCAGTCTGGGCGAGCAGGGAGGGGTCAAGTTGAAAACGCAGATACAATCCAGGAACGCGGCGCGCCACGTCCGGCAAAATCAGACCCCGAAAGATTGCCGAAGCCCAGCCACTCTCAACCTTTTCCATCAAAATATCTGGCATGAGGATTTGTGCAGCTTCAAAGCTACTTCTTAGGTTCGGAGCACGAGAGGTCGTCGTCCGGAGAATCAGACCCCGAAAGATTGCCGAAGCCCAGCCACTCTCAACCTTCCCACCAGACTATCTGACATGAGGTTTTGCACAGCTTCAGAGCAACATCTTAGATTCTGAGCACGGGGGATCGTTTTTGACGTATTAGATGTCAGTTGTGATAGATTTATTTCGGTAAATTCTGTACCATCGACCCAGAACACGAGGTTACCTTCAGGCAAGAAAGATAAAATCGACGCCGTTAGGAGAGCACTTGAGTGTACAGAGCCGCGTTGAACTCACTAGACAGCTCTCTCTCCCCCTTCGACATTTCCCTCGGACATTGGCCATGAGTCCTTTTAATAATCTTCCGGTTTGCGTTGCAGTTCGCGTGGGACGACGGCCTACGGTTTACATGACCATGTAAGTAGATGCTGGGCTGAGTTGGTCTCGTTTGTGAGCTAAAGCCAAGAAACTCTGTCAGGGATGAAGCCATATTTGTCGTTGAGGGGTGGCCTGGCGGAGAGATCGACAAGTTTGAACGGTATTATGAGGCTGCCAATTACCTCGATTTCGAGCCAATGAAGTACCCGCGATGGTTTCGTATCATACTTTGGCCAGAGATGGCTGGGGATAGGACTGATCCCGCGATACCTGAAGCCCCCGTTGAAGAGTTTCGTAACGCTTTCGTTCAGATGCGCCTGATGGGCTATCCAGAGGATCGCTTTCCTGCTTGGTTCATGGAGAAAATCCAGGAGGAGGATCGACAGAGAGCAAGCGTCTCGCAAGCGCCCGTTGGTGGCCAATCAGATTGGGTTGCGAAGTTCGGGCCGACCTTTCTGACTCGGCCCCACTGGCTCTACGGTACAGCAGCAGACCATGCTGCAAGGGTAGCGCAAGCCTTTGCTACTCGAGCTCGACTACCAATGCAGTTTGCGGCTCCGTTCCGTGTAGGAATCGAGAATCCGAGGTACAGCTGCTCACCTCCGATGTCAACCCCAACCCCTGCGACCCAAATCATTCAGCAGCAACCACCTCCGGCATTGGAGAATGGAGATTCCCTCTACCCAAATCCTTCTCAGCCTGAAATTCTATCTTCGCAGGTTACAAGGTGGTTAGCAGATACGGAGATTTGGCCAAACGCACCATCGGACGATCACGCTAAATCTGGTAAATACCATCCTCATCGTTGTATACACACGGAATTATTTTCATTTCATTCACCCAAGGCTCCAACCATTCTGAAGGTCTTGATGGCTCGCATATCGAAGAGGAAGAAGCGCAGCCGATATGGTGGAGTGAGCCCTTCTTGTTCATTCTCCGTGCAGACGAATTTGACCAGAAACCATCACAGCTTTTCCATCGGCCCCATTGAGTACGTAAAAATTCAGCATTAAATCTTATTATCTAACATCCTCGATATAGATCTTACGCCTACCACGGCGTTGATCCTTGGAGCTCCCGGGAGAGTCGACGACCAAGCTATCAGGGGTAAGTCTGTCCATCGCAAGTGTTGTAGCGCAATTTGACCAACCTCATACAACACCCCATAATAGACTTTAACCCAGCGATACAACGTGTAGACCTCTGGGGATCCGGTGACGTTCAATGTCATCTAGAGTCAGTGGACGAATGCCTCGGGCAAGCCGCAAGCCGGTACCTCCACTTTCACTACTATTCGCAAACCAGCAAGGCCGTCGTCGTTCAAGCATATTGGTATCACCACCAGGACATTGAACAATTCGTTAAGCATCTTTTCCGCAACAGCGTCTTACCAATGCTGGCTGCTTACATTTGGGACCTTCTGCAAACGTCCTTCAACTGGAAAATGGCGTTGAAAGCCGAAATTGGAAAGGGGTCAGCTCAGGGTTCGCGTGTTCCGTGTGGGTCAATTGACGCGGAGAATTTAGACTTCGGCACCTGTCCGGAGTGTCGGGACCGAGGAAGGCTAATTTTGCGCCTGGAAGAGCTCAAAGTAGACAATGACAAAGGGAAGGGCAAAGAAATCGAGTAGGCTCTATCATGTATGAAACAACTGCTACGTATGTCGTTGCTTGGGTGGAATGGACGAAAATTACCGGTCCAAGGTGGTGGAGCGATCCGCCAGCCGCGAAAATAGACCGAGATGCGGACTCTATTTACTGGGAAGCCATGCGATTAAACTTTTTACCGGCAACGTGAACCTTAATATTTAGGCTACGTAATTACAGAAGGAAGTCGCCCGGTCTCCACAAGGGCTGCGCATTCCTGCCAATACTGGATCAGAGATGGAGCAGTCCTGAAACGGGCACATCCAAGCTCCCAACGAGAGGTCCCCTCAGACTCGTGTGTATCAACCTCACCCGGATTTTCAGCCTTCCATGCAGCGAGTGTGCGACCTCCAGATTCTAGATAACGTCTTATTCCTCCAGGGAAGTAGCCGGTTATGGAGAAGCGGTTTTCATTGGCACCGATGTCAATATTTTCATGAGTGACGACGGCGGAGGGGAAAAGAATTACACCGCCTTTGCGAAGCTTGATGATGCGGTGGGCTTCGTGGAACACCAGGTGGCCACCTTCAGTAGGGTCAAAAGGGCCATCAACGTAGTCAAGACAGACGCCAGCTGCCTCATTGCCGGAATCACGGTGGGGGTCACAGACCACTCTATCACCCACGTTGGCGGTAGATGCGGGGAAGCTTGTTCCTGGAACCGGAGGCTTGAGTTCGGGGTGGAGCGTTTGCGCCGACTCAATGGTCCGGTGA
This sequence comes from Tulasnella calospora MUT 4182, assembly GCA_000827465.1. Lineage (NCBI taxonomy): Eukaryota > Fungi > Basidiomycota > Agaricomycetes > Cantharellales > Tulasnellaceae > Tulasnella > Tulasnella calospora. The sequence goes on along the minus strand of KN823058.1, from coordinate 22,821 downwards.
AACATATCCCGGACGTCAGGGAACCAAGTACGTAAACCCCCTGCAACGACAATGGAGCGATGAGTGGCGAAGATTCGAAAACAAGACTGAGACTAACCTTCTGCAAACTGAAACAGCGCTTGTACATGAGGGTCTCCGAAGAATTCGCTGAGTGCGGAATCGACAAGTGGGCTGTTTGTGAAGTTCATCGGCACCTAAAGCCCAGGGAGATTGGGTAAGTCTAGAACGATCAAAGGCGTAGAGGGCTTACTATCCGACCCATTCCATGGGAAAACCCAAATTGATACGATCGAAAGTCCCCTCTCCTGTTCGGGGGTACTTTGAGGTGCGCTACATGCCCTAAGAGTCGGCGCCTGGCCTTTTCAATCCCCGCCCTTCGTGCCTCCCAACCAGGCGGTTCTGCAAGCGCGACTGCCCAGATCCGCCCGGCCGAGTCCACGAATGGATAGTCCACGCTTTGTGCATGGAAGGTTGAGCGATTAGATAGCTGTGAAACCTAGGCCTGGGCTCACCTAGAGTCGATCGACGTGTCCACGACGCTATCCCCTCCAACGTCTTGAAGGTAGGCAAGGCGGGTGGCTGGGTCTCTTGACGAACCGCCCCATTCTTGGCCTCCATCAGGTACGCCAACGTAGCCTTGCTTAGAATGAAGCGTTCTACTGAGAAGAAAATCTTGGTGCGCTACCTGAAGAGAGCGTGCAACGAACTTAACGCGGCGGTCTGCCTCCTTCCCCCGAGAATTGTCTAGTTTTAGCTTCTTTCTTGAACGCTCGCGGACACGCTTTGCTTGAAGGGCCGTTTTTGCTGCAGGCGCGGCCGTTAGGAACCTGGGTCTACGCTAACATCGAGTTATAGGCGCTCCTACCTAAAGGCTCGGCTTTTGACTGAGGATGGAAGTCTTTTGTCATTACAGGATTGAATTGAGGGGCGAGGGCGTTCTCTGAGGCGTCGACGTGGGGCGCTGTCTTCTCTGCTGCCGAACGAGAGCTGGGGATGAGTTTGTTCCGGGCCAGCACAACTGCGTCGCTCAAAGCGTCAGGCTGAGCAGAATCTACAGCCGCTAGCTGCAAAAGCTCTTTGACGTCCAACGAGGTGGTGGAGTGGCCAGCGGCGAACGGGTTGAATTCCTTTCCTGACCGGAGCTGTAAGAAAGGTAGTTAGAAATGCGGTAGCCTAGTCCACTTCCCGTGCAGATTTACCTTCCGCTCAGACATAGTGAGCTTTACGCCCTAATAACAAGTGCTAGTTAGCCTAGTTACTATGTTAAGTGAAGGGGGGCGAAGGGGGCGGACGCTAGGCTGGCGGAGAACGTGACCGAGAGCCTGCCTGGCTTCGGCAAACGCCTACAGAGGACCTAAAACCAAGAACAAACAAACGATAGGAAGAGCGCTCCAAGGCATCTCAACTAAGCAGCAAGAGCGCTGAATCAAACCTAGGCCTGTCAGGGCGTGGCCGACAGCTTGCCTAGCTTTGGCAACGCCCCGGCCCGGCCAGATCGATTTGAGCGAAGCTTGCAAGAGCACCCATCCTAAGGATAGAACAGATAGAAGAAGATAGACTGGGCTGGAGAGGCCTTGGGCGACAGCTTGCCTAGCTTTGCCGGGCGTCCAGCCCCGGGATTTAAGGGCGAAGAGAGGAGATGAGCAGCAGGGCCGACCTGAAAATTAGGCCTAGATTTTAGGCGTCTTAGAAAAACGTAGGCAGATACGAGTTAAGCGACTGGAAGAGCTAAGATCGTCGGGATTTTGGTGGGGAAAACGAGCGAAGTTGAAAACAAAAGGTTTGGGCACGTCACATGACCTTCCCACCCCTCCCTGGTCTGCGTTGGAAGTTATCGCGCCACGCTGATCGCAGCTCCCTCCCTCTCTACATTAAACTGCTCATACTTTATGTCCACTCCTTCTCGAGCACCATTTAAAGACGCTATGAGCCGGCTAAATACAAATGCAAGTCAGGAGCCAGCAGCCCAAAAGCCCACGGACGTCAGAAGTGCCAAGGAACAGCCGTACCCCCAGAATTGGACTTACAGCCACTTCCGACCCCGCGGTCCTCAAGGATTTAGCAACGACTCCGTCGCAATAACGTCAACATACGGCGACCAGGTCATCGCCAACGTCGAGCGACATAGTTTGCCACGGCTAGACAAGGGGAACTGGCTGGTAACCTCACTTGTCGATTTCCACTGCTACGAAGTACGAAACGCCTTTATTGAACGCAGTCCAGAGCGTTTTATGGACCTCTGCGTCCTTTCATCGACGTGCTGGTACACCTGCTGTCAATCCAACGGCAAGTGGACGAACGCCAATTTTCTCGACCCATCAACCTGCCCGCTGGACTACGAATACGTCGCCTTTCCAATGAACGCCAGCAATTCGCACTGGGTGCTTGGAATCCTCACCCACGCTTCGGACCTGCTAGTAGAACATAATCCCGGCGGCCCCATCCGCACGTCGCTCCTGATTCTCAACTCCATTCATGGCTACAACCCTCGGGAGCTCAACGTGTGCTATGGGGACTTCATTCGTCTACTATCTTTTAAAAAACCCTTGCGTCGCGGAGCTGTTTCAAAGGTCAAACTCTTCAAGCCAGAGGTATGTGATGGGCAGAAGCTCGAGCCGCGATCGTTTACTAAGTTGGCTTCGTTAGGTTCTGCAACAACCAAATACTACGGACTGTGGGGTCTATCCAGGTCATTTTCTCTCTGTTTTCCTCACTGATCCCGACCGTTACGAAGCCGTGTGCAAGGTAGGCTTCCTCTTAGATTGGTGGAGGTAGCTATCTGTACTTATATGTTCCTTTAGGGGGAGTTGGATGCAGGAGAGAATCTTTTGGAGTTTTGGCTTGGGGACAGGGTGTCTCAGGCGAGAGATAACCTAAAGGCGTTGGTGGAAAGGGCTTGTATTGTTCGCTCAGCAGCGCATAAATTCCATAGCAGGCGAACGCCTTCAGATCTTGGCTTGGACGATTAGTTAGGACCTATTAAAGCGGTTGATTGTAATTTGTGGAGCCCGTAATCATAGAGCTTGTGCCTAGAGTGGACGGTTTCAGCTCCGCAGATGTTATGTCAGCCCCAACCAGTACGAACACGTTGCTTGCAACTGTCACAGCCCCAGCCATCTCACCCATGACTAGAGTCCCGCCGTTGAAATCTCCGAACAAAAAGTCTCATCGAAAGCAGTTTCGTCCGACTCTTTGGTTGACGAACTCCCAGTCCACGTCAACGCCTGCGGACGGCAACCAACACGAAGGCGAACCTGTTGTTCCAGCTTCAGAAGAAACCGCTGATCTCTCAGAAGCGCAGTTCTGGATGCCTCGAGATATATTCAAGGTGCAACCAGAGGCTCGAGGAGTCTCAGTAGCCATCGATGAAGACATTCCTATCTGGCGAGATACAGACGATGGTCCAGAGTCCGTGGAGTACCCGCAACCAGATGAAATTGAAGAACCGCTGAACGAGGATGCCATCGACTCCCAATTAGTACGTCCACAACCTTTGAAGAGTTGAAATGTACCTAATAGCCCGGCATTCCAGGGCAGCGGGTCCACAGCGGAGCCCGACGTCTCTGAACCCGAACCGACCCCGTTAGAGCCTAAGTCCCACCTGCGCGCCCACTACCTTTCTTACCTACTCGCAGCAAAAGCGCCCCGGCACTCTGAAAACTCATGTGTTAATCAGGACTGTCGCGCAAAGCTTGATTTTGGGTGCAGCGAGATACAACTTTGGCGCTGTTCCTCATGTTTTGGAGGAAGGGTTCTCTGCAGTTCCTGCATCGTCACGTCCCATCAGTACAATCCTTTCCACAACATCTATGGCTACATTCACTCCGCAGCAGCTCTTGCAAGAATGTCAAATCGCTGGAGCTGTTCTCTACCAAACGACTTCGGCTACTTCAAGCGACTAAGCTTACAGGAAGCCGGCTTACAAGTAGGCCTAGGCCACGGTGGAGATCTATGCCCCAAAACTTTGCCGAACGACTCTTTCAAGATGACGATTGTTCATACAAACGGCCAACACTCAGTAACGTTCAGGGAATGCTGTTGTGGGGACAAGGAGTACAACATCTTCCCAGCAACGGAGCAACATCCTCAAACCGGCTTCACGATCGAGATGCTAGAGCATCAAAAGACGTTTAGCCTTCGTGGGAAGACAAGCCTTTACGAGTACTATCAGGCTTTGCTTGACCTCACAAATTCGGCAGAGGGACGTGCAACAAAGTCCTATTCAGTACGTAAGATGTACATCTAGAGCTGACGTTCAATGCTAACTAGGTTGCGTAGAACGTATATGATCAGCTGCAAGGGGGGTCACGCCAGTTCCGCGGCTTAGACATGCACATGCGAGCCGGGAGACCCAACGCCAGAGCGCCTTTAACCCCGGGTGAGCTCTGTATTAGATGCCCTGCATGTCCCCAGCCAGGTGTCAATCTCCCTCCGAGCTGGGAGCGTGATCCCCTGAAGTAAGTTTCTCAGGATTCTACATACCTCGGTAAGGCTCCAACCGATTACATTACGATTACAAAAATTTCGTATTTAATCGTAATCGGTAATTAGTTAGATAATAATCGATTATAATGAGTAATTATATAATATATATTGAAGCTCTGATACAGCTTTCATGGAGAATGGTTCACAGAGTATATCAACTAAGAGGAGATCCAAGAAGCTCACCAATTGTTACTGGAGTGACAAAATGGGAAATAATGTTGTCAATGAGCAGAGATTTTGGTGCCTGGCAAGATTGGCAGTTATTAGATCTCAAATAGGGGGTGAGTGGCTCCTCGGAAGTATCTCGGGGACCCAACGGGGACCTCGGATGGATGAACAAGGGTGCCGAAGAAGCCGCAGGCGGTGTGTCGCGCCACCACACCCCAGCTGACCAACTCTAAGTTAATTTGCGCTCTAATATAATAGCTCTTCTATTGCCCAGCCAGAAACCAATTAATTACTGACTAATAATCGATTACACCGAAAATACACAGAGGAGCATAGTTAATATAAAGAGTAACCGGTTATAATCGATTATAATCGGTATGTATAGGAATCGGTTGGAGCCTTATACCTCGGCCATCGCATGTGCTCACGGTCGACACAGGCAGCTCCATTACGCCCGATTCCTAGGTGGCGATGGTAACTTTAAATTGCAACGGTTGGCGAAGCGTAAATCGGGGCGATACGATCCTATAATACAGGAATCAATGTTTGGAGATGGAGCGTTCTGGGCACCTCAAGCCGTGCACGATGCATACTTGACCCAGTCATCTCCTGCTGCAGATGAACCGAAGGGCGTGGTAGGTGATGTTGCGCTTTTGTAGGAACTTAGGTCTGATTTAACATCCCGGCTCTAGCGTAGGAACACGTGCAATACGATGGCCGGGGATCCTGGCATCTCACCTCAGGGCGCTCAAGCAATTGACGTTACCGGCGTCTTCGCGGTCTCTTGCCGGCATGTTTTCATCTGTCCGAATGGTGTCGTTGATTTCAGCAAAGGAGAGAGGTTAGTGAAGAGCCCACGTTACGACTCCGTGAAGTTACCGGACCCGGGAAAACTGACTGGGGCTCTATGGGGTGCAGGTTTCGCCCTGTCGACGTGGCATTTGCAAGCCCCCTGAATGCCTCGTATCTTAGCGGGCTTCGGTACTTTGTGGTTACATACGATATAGCTTGCAAGTATGGAGTGAACTTCAAATCTCGGTGTTTTAATGAAGATCCTACCAAAGCGCTAGTTCCAACCCCTGGCGGCGAGATGTTCATCGCATTCTGCGTTAACAAGTTTCACCAAGAATCACATGAAGATAGCTGCAGCGCCAGGAACGCCTTAAACTACACTAAATTTGTGGGACGGACTTGTGGGGAGGGGGTGGAAACGATATGGGCTAAAATGAACTGGCTCCAGTACAGTACGCGGGAGATGGGTGCCGGAGTTCGCCGGGAAACCCTCTCGGAGCACTTTAACGATTGGAATTGGCAAAAGTTGATCAATATCGGTACGTTTTCCCGGCACGATTTTAAAATTCGCAGTTAACTCTAGCTTCGTCGTGGAGGTAGTTGGCAGCCTTCGAACAGCCTATCTCAACGCATTGGAAGCCTTCGCGGGAGTCACAGAGCGGCTTGAAAATCTGAAAGCAAGCCTAGGATCCGATGCTGTTGCTCAACTTGAAGAGCAGTACCGCACGTCTGGTGGAGAGCAGTTCTTGGAGGAGCAGGGTGGGCTAAAATGTGGGTCGCCATGGATCCGGAGAGAGGAGGCAGGTCCGCTGCAAGGTGGCTGATCTCTCGAATTATTCAGGGCTCTCAAGGCAAGAATTGCTAGCTAAAACAACAAAGATTGAGGGCTCAACAGCCCGAGAAGCACGTGGGGCGGAACAGCGCAGCGTCTCCCATGTTGACTTTCTTTGCAAAGCACTCCGCCTTGAGGAAATGCAGTAAGTTAAGTCTCTTAATCGGATTGCTTTCCTAGGCTTACGCTCTCATCTCAGAGCCAAGCTGCATCAACGAGCTCATGATATCTCGGAACTTGGCTCAAATGCCTCCCCTCAGATGAAGGCACAGATGACGGCCTTATCTAACAAGGTCACCTCAGGGCTCCAACAGCACTACGAAACTCTAGCCGAAGTTGCGCCCCAACTAATGAGCTCTGGGCACCAGATCGCTCCAGACGCTCCTCACACCGATGAAATCCTGCTACCTTCACGCCTGACTGCAGACCAAATCGACAGCCTTGGCTTAAGGGAACTCCTTGAACTGGAGATTCAACTCCGAATCGTACACGCATACGACGCGATTGCCTCGTTAAAGAAGGCCCTGGCCATGCGGTCCTTTTGGACGCGGCACGTCAAGGCACAATACAAGAGTGAGTCGAAGCATACGAAGGGTCAGTCAAGCCTTCGGTCTTGCCAAGCACGCGTCAAAGAGTCGTCCAGAGCATATACAGCATGTTATGATTGGTTAACAAAATGTGCACCTGAAGTCGCAGAGAATTTTGGCCTTCAAAAGCTCCGTAACCAAGACCTAATGCTCCTCAGTGAATACTTGGAGCAGCAACATTATCAGCACAACGGCCGAAGGCTCTCGTGGATCTGGACGCTGCAGCCGAAGTTTTCGACAGCAGAACACTTGGACGAGATGCCTGACAGCTTGAAAGCGGTTGTAGAGAGCTGGCAGAATGAGTGTGAGTCGTTTGGCCTGACGTTCGGGGGCTGCGGTAACTAATCGATTCGTTTTTGGGTCGATCTAGTTATTCGGTTGGAGTATGTTCACGCTCGGGCAGCAGTAGATCGTTGGACCGAAGAGGTGAAGATTTTGGAATGCGAGATGCCAGCCGTAGTTTGGTGGTTCGAAAAGGAAGCAATGCGGTGGAGTCGGATTTGCTACAGCCGAGGCGACGCTGCCGGCTTCAAAGCCTACACATGTCGCCAGTTTTCACTTTATCAGACGCTTGCCGATCATGCAGTAGAGGTCTTTACTGCTGTCACAGGAGGTGAGGAGGCGTGGGACAGCATCTGGGACAGCCCCAAGGTCAGCGAACAGGATGGAGAGCCTATTCCAATGGACATGGATAGCTGAAACCAACATCGTTCCGGGAACCTGTTCGGACTATTGGACTAGTAATATATTCATGTCTATCTTCACTCTCAGTGTCTGGTACGTTGCCAGAGAGAAGTACATCTACGAGACCGATTGAACTCTGACAAAGTCACGGCGCGTTGAAGCTCGAGAGTGAGAGTACTCTTTGCGGAGTACTTATTAATCGGATTTATTTCCTGGTCAATAAAGCGACCTTTTATTAAAGCAATTGTATTCATTCGCCCGAGCTTGAGGGCTCAATTCAGCGTGGGTCCCGAGAATTGCCTCCAGATATAATGACGTGCTACGATATCGTAAAGCATGAGCTCACCCGGGCTAACTTTATTGCCGAATCACTTATGGCTGACGAATCCACTCAGTTTTCTCAGTGCTCGCATGTATTTACTATAGATCGTTTAGCAAAGAGGATATACCGGCTAACAGGTCCGATTAGTGGAGACAGCGAAAAGGACGGATATGCCGGCTAACAGGTCCGGTTACATCAGCAAAATGGGTCCTTGATATAAGATGCTATAAGACACTATAAGATGCTATAAGACACTATAAAATGCTATAACCTGGTATATAGCACTTATAGCTGCATATCAGTTTATAGCATTTTATAGCAGCATATTTATCTCTAATTGGTATATAGCATATATACATTCCCATAGCTGTTTGTTGGATTTTATTGCAGTTCATAGTGGTGTATCCATATAGAGTGGGGTAGCACAGTGTTTTCCTATCTCAACTCATTGCATTTAATGGCAGTCTATACCATCTGATATAATTTGATATTCTACATAGGACTATTTGCTAATGATGTATTGCGGGATATTTTATACATATATCAGGATATTTAATAATGAGAATTGGGGATGGGGGTTGAGAATGGCGGCAGCATGGGTTGGGTGCGGTGGTGGCGATGGTTGAGGACAGTGGTGGGGACAACGGCGGCGGTGACAGGAACGGCAGCAGGTGGGGATGACAGGGGCAGGTGGTGAGGATGGTGATGGTGACAGTGATGGGGTGGTGGTGGGTGTCCAACGATGAGGGGAACAGCGACGGTGACAACAATGCAGGGTGTGGATGGTGGTGGGTGGGAATGGTGGC
>KN823057.1:103356-131256 GCA_000827465.1 Tulasnella calospora MUT 4182 | reverse complement strand
CAGGGTTCATAGTTCCGACATCGCCGTAGGAGCACCCACAGTGCTTGGTCCTCTAGGTCCGAATAACGATATTCTCTTGACCCGGCGTTCAAGATCCCCTCTAGATAATTTGGGGGCCACGAGATCTGGAAGGTTCACCGCTCCCTGCCTACCAGACTTGAATGCTTCCCATTACTTTCCCCTCCACGTACACAAATATCAGGTCTCAGGAGAGCCCTTGCGAGCTATCCGGCGTTTTTCATCCTCTCAGGGAGGCAAGGTTGGCTTCGATTCCTCCCGATGGAATATCTGTAGCACTACTGCGGGAAGCCGTTCAGAGAATTATATCAAGCTCAGTCCTTTTGAATGAACAAATCTCAGTCTAAAATTGTTCGTGATGGACAATAGAAGAAGGAGATGTATATGGTTAGGAAGACAACTGCTGATCTCGATCAAGTCTATGTACACATATCGAAGCAACATTTAATTGAAGGCCTCACCAGGAGACGTTCGACCTCTATAGCCTAAGCATGCCATAGTTGGAAAAAATAATGAAAGGGATGAAGGAGGTAGATATGATGAGGAAATGCAATGGATAAATTTGAACCAAGAAACCGCTCAAAGGTGCTATGTGCTGGGCTGGGGCTAATTTTTCAAGATAACCCAACAGATAAGTTCAAGTGACACGTAAATTATACCGACCTCGTGCTTACCTGAACCGTCTCCTTCCCATCAGATATCTACTTATGATCCAAATTCGGGTTAGCACCCTTTCGATTTAGGTGTTCGTCCGTCGTGTGAGGAGAAGGATTCCCGGACTTCGGTGGATGGGTTTGAGTCGGTAGCGTTGGAGGTTGATTGTTCCTTTCCGTTCTTCTCCCTTCCAAGCTCGGGAAACTCGATATCCTCCGACGTGCGGTTTGAGTTGGCAGTGTTGGGGGTTGGTTGTTCCTTTGCCTTCTTCCCCATTCCAAGTTCGGGTGACTCGATATCCTCCGAAGTGCGCCGTTCGTGGTGTGACGAGAAGGATTCCCGGACTTGGGTGGAAGGGTTTGAGTAGGCAGTGTTGAAGGTTGGATGTTCGTTTGCGTTCCTCCGAGCTCAGTAGACTTTCCTTGAGGCGAATCTTTGATATCGCCTGACGGGGACTGGTTGTCGGGTGACGAGATGGATTCGGCGGAAGGGGCTGGGTTGGTAGTGTCGGAGGTTGAAGGTTTGTTGTGGCGCTCTGCGTTCTTCCCCATTCCAAGCCCGATAGGCTTGCCTTCAGGCGAATTACTGGGGGTGGGATTGCGGGAGCTGTGCTGGGATTCATGCCCAGAGCTTTTCGTTCCCAGGCCGAACTTCAAGCCGCTTAATAGCTTGGCTAGAAGCCCAGGAGATTTTGTCGGGGTTTCGGGGGAAGTAGTTGGGGAGGTAGTGTCGGAGACTGATTGTTTATTTTGGCCACTAGAAACCCCTGCGTTCTTGCCCGTTCCAAGCTTGGCAGACTTGCTTTCAGGCGAATTACTGGGGGCGGGGTTGCGGGAGCTGGGCTGGGAATCATGTCCAGAGCGGTTGGTTCCTGAGCCAGACTTTGCATGCCTTTCCTGCCTTTCTGCCTGGAATTTGTGCTTGGCCTCTTCTGTAGCACTCTGGAAAGGAGGAATTACATGCACTTGGGGAGAAGTAGCGCCGGAGGTTGAACGTGTGTTTTGGAGATTAGTAGCCCCCGCGTTCTTGCCCGTTTCATGCCCGGTACGCTTGCTTGGAGGCGAATTATTGGGGGTGGGGTTGCAGGAGCTGTTCTGGGAATCACCTCCGGAGCGATTCGTTCCCGAGCGCCCCTTTCTCTCTTCTGCCTTGGCTTTAAGCACCGCTGCCGAAATGATACCGGGAGTAGAGTTTACCGGGTTAGTCGATGATATTGGCGCTCCTCGAGGTGACTTGGGCGCATCAAGGGGAAGGGAGGCGGCGGAAGTATCGAGGGTCTGCAGAGGCTTGGTGGCACGCGAACCAGCGCGTTTCTTAGCGGGTTTGGGAGGAGAGCTGGAGATGAAACTCCTGGCAGATGAGAGGGCTTGGCCCATTGTCGATGAAATATTAAGGGTAAGATATATCGAGTTGAAAATGGGGAGAAATTTCGTTTGGTCTGATGGCTCTGACGTCGGGATGTGGGGACGATATTTAAGACGAGGTGCGAGCTGTCACTGCACGCAGCAGCGTTCTGGGCGTCGGTGGTTAGAAAGTCTCGAAATTGGAGCAAGAAATTCGGTATAGAATGAGCCTTGGCAGGTCACACCGGATGTAAGAAGGTTTGTCCCCCTGTTTTGAGGTGATGGTGGGCGGTGGCCTCGAGGCGACTGCGTTTTTCTTCCTTCTACAGAAAAACCAAACGCCAGGGTATTCGTTACATCTCCATAGCTACCGATCACAGTTTCTTCACAAACTCTTGAGAGATTAATCTGGTATGCGATTATTGAGAGTGGTCCTATGGCTGGTTCTGGTAGAAATTTTCTTCCCTTTCCTCATCTGAATCTTTATGGCCACGTGTTTCCTCGGAGTCGTTCACATCCTGTGAGTCACAAATACACGCTGCCACGGCTAATTCGATTCCTTTAAATTATAACATCGTTTATCTGACCAATGGGAGATCATACCCCGAGCTCGGTAAGTTTAGAGACAATTGGTTACACAGAAAGAAAGAAAGGAGTGTATTCAGCTGCGGCCAGTTATTGCAAAACTATTTGTGGTCAGCAGGGGTGGCATGATCAGGGACATTCGGTTGCGGCGACGTCACACCTCTCTGCAGACCTCGAGCAACGATCGGCGGGCCCGGGTTCATGGAGCACGGGCGCCGACACTGCTCCGCCCTCTATTTCCGAATAACCATATTCTCTTGACTCGGCGTTCATGATACCTCCTTCGACCCATCCTTCCGTTGCCATCGCGTATCGCATATAATTTGGGCCTGAGGATGAGATGCTTATGGTTACGAGGCCCACGAATGATGAGGAGAGAGACTGCATAAGAGGCAAGGAGCAGCGGCAGTGGACGACTTCCTGCAACCCGAGATCGCAAGGGACCCCAGACGAACGAGTGGAAACGACGGGAGTTAGCGCCTCGCATCATCTGGTCGGTGCCCTTCCAGATTTTCCAAGATGCGAATTGAATTGAATCCAAGGGGTCGTCTGACATTCTGCAGCTGTACCTCGCTTCCCTCAATCCACAACAAACATTTCGGAGCTGGGATGTTTTGATTATGTAATGTTCGTTGTTCAGGGGCACGTGTTTTCATTCCTTCTCCGCTACGGCCGAGTGTTGTCTCCTTGTTGTTCTTCAACTCCGGCGGATAGAATAGTGTCGACCAACATCCTACGATTCACACGGAACAAAATAGTCTTGAATCATTCAACATTCTATGGGCGCTTCTCAATCCAAACTGCGCGCTTCACAAGTGGTCATGTCGAACAAAAAGCACCCAGAGCGGCCTACCACGCAGAACCCGGTAGCGACCTCCGCTATTCCACAAGCCAACATTTCAACTTCCCAGTTCAGCACTTGAAAGAGGAAGGCGAACGGCTTGCATATTCCAAACTTCCGACGGCATGAAGCCTGAATTCACGTACGTCACTTCCTTTCGAAGGTGGCGACCTCGAGCTCTCTGCTTACCTCATCTCCTCGCGTCGAACGCGAATTTATTGTGATGGAATATTTTCATGCAGTCGATAACCTCCACTAATATTTGCCTTCTTGCCTCAATTTTCGGTTCTCGGGCAGAAGAGGATGCGAGGCGAAAACCCACCTGTCTCCCCTCAAGATACCGGGTGTACATTTGGGGACGCTGGGACATGTTCTGAGGGACAGAATGACGTCAGCCTCCCCGGAAAGATGATACGTAATGACACTAAATTTATCTCTACATTCAATAGACGCACAAGGTAATGCTGTTAGGCTGCTATGTCATTTCTATCATCGGCCAGATAATGGCGAAGGCGACCGCTACTATTTCCTCGTCGCGCTCGCCCGGGCCGTGACATGTGCGTGCTGTATTAAGCTCGAAAAAGAGACCTGACGAGCTTAATGCAATGAGGGAACCAGGGTCAGAGCGTCTTAGAAGAGCGATTGTGACATACTTATTGCATCAAGGGGAAATCGGGCAGAGTGGGGTATGCTCTCCTCCACACTTTCTCTCCTCCAACCTCCAGCGTCGTTGTCCCAAAGACAAAAGCTGGGTTTCTCGGTTCTCCTGTACACCCCAGTTCCCACCCCTTTAGCTGTCATAAAACCCTTTTTTTTGACTTTAGGACAAGCTTCGCGTTAGGTGGCGGTCGTTGAGGGCTCGTTGGAGGAAAAGTTCAAGCCCTCTCATACCACGATCCACTCATATTACGACAACCGTATAAAAAACTTTCGGGATGGTGACAGATACAATGCCAACCCCTGACCGCTGAATCGTCGACCGACAACGTCGAGGCTTTCCACAATAATGTGCTAATACATCAATGTAAACATTTGTAGGCCTGTGCGTCGGCATTTGCAACCTCTTGTAGAAGCCAAATCCTTAAAATCCTACACAACTACAAATTCTACACTTGCGTACACCTGCCCACGTCGGGCTTACACTTGAATGCTGTAGTTTATATGTATGTCGCTTCTCTCGTGTTCATCATTCCTCCCCGGCGATTAACGCCGTTTCGTAGTATTTTCTCGGGAGATCCCCCCATAACTCTCATAAGAAGAATATATCTCTTCCTCGTCTTTTAGTAGTGATTAGGTAAATGTCCCAGCGAAGTTTCAGGGGATGTCCAGCTTTGCGGTTTCTTAGCTTCGACCTCCGAACGGGTTGGCGATGAATCGCAGTCATTTGGGATGATGTTCCCTGAATCTAGCTCCCAATATTAGAAATTACCATTGATTATCAAATGAGCAAGAAGTCCTGGCCAGAGCGAAGCTCCAACGTGCCCGTTAATATAATGTGAACGAGATCCTGTATTCTAGCAGCACGGCTAGAGAGCGAACCCCCCACGTGCCGCTGGCTATCAACCTGGCAACCTCACACTTCATTAATAGCTAAATGCTCCGAAAGAGTCCTTGTTTCTCATATGCCAGATCACCTATGTTGAAAACCTCATCGTGCAATATCATACAATTCCAGCCTGCGTTGTTCCCTCGGGTTCATTCAGGCCCGTGGAAGGACCATATTCCGCCCCAGCAAGCTATCCAGAAGTCGTTAGGGAGGCTAGTTTTGATATGTCTAAGAGATGGATGTACCATTTTACATATATCGGTCATCGTTGGGCGATCCGACGGTTCGTGGTTCCAACATCGTCGCAGCAGGTCCCACATGTCGGCGTCTTCCAGACCCGGGTGATCTTCTTGCGAAGGTGTTAGTTTGTCTTTTAAAACCTTTTGGATTACTCCAATATCCTTCTCAGTCTTCCAGAATGGGGATTTACCCGTCATCGTCTCTGAAAGTATCAGTCCGCATAAGCGACCGTCGAATTGACGATTGTCTACGCCTACCGAGAGCGACACAAGCAAATGAATACACATCTGACCTCACAGAGGGAGTTGAGCTCCCCTGGAGTATTTCAGGTGCGGTGTATCGAATATTGGTGAATTCTAGGCCAGCAGTAGTGAGGCCCGTCCTGGCCTCCTCGTCGCGTCTGGCGCCTCCGAAGTCACATATCTTAGCAATATGGTCGTCCGTTACTAGAACATTTGCCTGAAATCCAGCGTCAGTCCTCGAGCGCTCGGTATCTCGAATCTAAGCTCCGACTCACTGTGGTGAAGTCACCATGGATGATTGGTGCGGTTTGGGCATGGAGATATTCGAGACCTTCAGAAGTTTGGCGAACCTAAGGGCAGACTATCAAAGCGGGTCCTAACGCCGTAACATTCTGTTCCACTCACTAACTGTCGGCGGTCAACATCGGGATATTTGCGCAGGTACTCTTGTAATGTACCGTTTCCGCACCAAGGACTGACCAAACATGGTCTTCCATTCTCAAAAGCGAATCCAAGAAGCTTGAGGATATTAGGATGATCAAGTGCGGCCCAGACGTAGATCTCTCTCGCAAGTCGCTTCCTCATCCGATTTTCGTCAAGAACCTCAGTCTTCGTGGTTCGCAATGCCTTGACGGCCACCTGGTCATGTTAGTAGGTCAGAGAGGACTCATCATCAAGCTGGGAACCGGCATACCACACAATCGCCGAGCTTTGCTTGCGAGACCTCGCTAGATCCCACGTAAAACGTCGGCTTGGTCCTCTCGATGAGCCGATCGGTGCAATCTAAAGCGTCGAGTGCCTCCGAGCACTTCCCAGTAGCCAACACCAAGCCTTCCACAAGTTCATCAATTGGGAGGAGGCGCGGACCCCAAAAAACTGAGCGCTCGGGGGAATGGGGAGGTTCTCTGTTCGGTGCAATTGGTTGAGGGGATTCTGGGTTTGACCCCCGCAAGCTCTTGGCTGACGCAGACGTCCTAAGCGAGAAGGGGCCGCTGACCTTGAGACGAATTCGAGGTAAGACGCCAGAAATTCTCTTTAAGATGCTCCTTTAGCGACGAGGAGGTTGCTTTGATCGGTGCATCAGGCTCTCTGTTCCCAGTGGGGAAATTCATCATGCCACTGATTAATAAATCGCTGCTGTGGAAGATAAGCACTCGATGCTACCCTCAACGTCATGAGGGATGGGAGGTGGAAGGGAAACAGCAAAGGTGACGCTAGACCGCACCTCCAGCCATCTTCCAATAGCCCCAGAGCCCTCGATCGAGGCTGATAGATAGTCCCGATTTAGGTCGGAGAGAACTCTATGATGTAGTGACCTGTTAATGAAGACTTAACGGAAAGCTGCCCCGGACTTACCCGGACAAGGCCCTCAGAAGCCGATCGCATTCCTCTCCTCCCGATCTAAAAGTTTCACCGTTAGGAGTTTTAATCCCTTCTTCTGCATGAGATGCCGTTTCCCAAAGCATTAGAAAGTATACTAGCCATATCGATCACAATACTTCGCAATGTTTCCTACGGCAAATGGATGGATACATGAGGCGGACTGACTATCGAAGTCATTTCGCCGCTCACCTGCGAAGATTTGCTCTCTGTCCCATTGGAGGAGTTCGTGTACTTGTGCCTATAAGGACTGTCGCGATAACCTCATCAATACGGTCATAGATGCGAACACGCCCACACCACGTGACGATGTCGCCGAAACATTATCTATAAAGAGTAATTAACATCTTTTACACTATAAACTACCCATTAAACTTCGCTCAGTACTGGTTTTGCGTACTCCCTCACTGTGTTTCAGCCTCTAGCCGGGAACACCAACAACGTTGCCGCAACCCCGCCGTTTCTTTAATACCGCCGCCTACCGTACGTTAGTGCGGAAGCCGGGACGGCCATGGAAGAGTTCGATTTCGTCGCTTTATCGGTATTCTCTGCGATACGGGAGGCTCCGCTTTTGTTAAATCTCGCTTCGAGTGCCGGCTATTGTCGTCAGGGTCACCTCAAAACGCTGCCGCAAGGAGTGACGGCTCGCTCTTCATCTCATGTGTCGTCCGGACTTGTGCTCACTCCCAGAACCTTAATGTTTCATGTAAAATGAGTCCCAATTCACCAGGTGGATACAAGCATTTCAGCGGCACGTAAAAAGAAATTATTTTCTGAGGAAAGTCAGTGGGTCTGGCTCACTGATCCTGTATATGTCCCAGTTGTCTTGACTCCATTCATCCACGGCACGAGCGCTATTGATTATATGAAGAATAGGCCTTGTAGACTCCATAGGATCCCAATACTGCTTCAAACAGCCCTCTACGAATTCGCAAGATTGTGCATTTCCATCATTATGTTGCGACAGATACTGTATTCTTCGGCAGACGCGGTGTTACCGGCTAGAGACATCCTCTCTAGGATTCGCCGCTGTTTCTTTATCTGATTGCTACAGTTTTCTGCTCTCCGGTGATGTCTCGCTTTGACAATAGATACAAGTGTCTGCTCAGGATCCTCAATTAAAAATAGTTTTCTTGGCCGGGAACAGAAGGTACAAAAGCTGACGGCTGCGCACCATGATATCGCTCGACGTTGGGTTAAATTCGATACAGAAGCTAACGAGAAGACGATCTATGGGTCGTGCCTCACTCTTTTCAGGTCCCGCCTGTTAAAACGTGGGCTATTATGGGGTCGAGGCAAGATCGCAAATCAAAGCCTGTACGTGGACGCCTATCACATCAGAACCATCTTAAGCCATGGCTAGTTTAGTCGCGTTGGCTCTGAACCTCGGGGTGGATACGCCCTGGTGAGCTGATCCACAAAGCGCACTCCGCACAACTCCATTGTCGACAGCAGGGCAAGGCAAAAAGCTCAAGTGATTCTTCTTCAACCCAGCGGTCGAAGAAAAGTTGGACAAAGACCATTCTTCTGAAAATTATGGCGGCTTGCAGGTAGTAAAGGCACGAAAGTCGGACATGTACTCATTTGCGTTGGTTGCAGTCGGTGTACTAGCGATTTAGCGCTGTATTTGCCCTACGTCAGTGCGACCGGAAGACTGGCTGATTGGTTCTAGAGCTAATAACGGGGAAGTATCCTTTCTCTTCGATAACCTAAGAGACTGCTGTAATTGAACTAAATAACCGAAAGAAACACCCCGCTTGCGGAAGACAACGCTGAGCTTGAGCCGATCCTTGATGGACGAGCTCGTAGAAAGGCCCCGAAGCTCAACCTCGATAGAAGAGCTATGCGGAGAGGTGAACTTCGCTATTTAGTTATCTATGAGGCGATGTTGATCATGGAACCCTCACAACTCTGGGCCACGTTAAGCTCGAAGGAAAAAGCGTCTGTAATATGACGTTCTTTCGCATCGAAGCCTTCTCTATATATTTATACGTCAAATCGCCCCCTGTTTCATTGCTTCCGCCTAACTGAACAATTTAGATGTCTATGCAGAACGCTTCTTGGCAAGAAGATTGATTATTTGTCCTTTGAAATCCCTGTATTCTCTCGACTCGGTGTTCCAGATCCTCCTTGTCGACACCCCCTTCCTTTGACTCGTGTGTCGCAGATAATATTGGCCCGAGTATGAGACCCAGACGGCGTATATGGTTTATGAGGCCCGCGAACAACGAGGAGAGGTTGGATAAGAAGGAGGGACCGGAAGGGCTACGGCAGTGAAGCTGGAATGTTTTGATGTTGTTGTACACGTTTTCATTTCTTCTCCGCTATGGCTGAGACTCGTCTCCTTGTTCTTCGATTCCAACGAATAGAATAGTGTCGACCAACACCTACCATTCACAAGATCTTGAACAATTTAACATTCCGCTCTTCGATCCAAACTGCGCGATTCAGAACAAAGTATATACGCTCACAAGCCGTCACGTCGAACTACAAGCAGCGAGAGCAGCAAAATTCAACCCGGTAGCGACCTCTGCGCCCTTCCACAAATCAACATTTCAACTCCCCAGTTTAGCTCGGAGGAGGGAGTCGAGCGTTTGCATGTTCCGAACTTCCGACGGCACAATGAAGCCTGATGGAGGACTACCAAGGGATTGAGGCACATGTACATGCTGTCGAGTTCGCAAACATCCGATTCACTTACGTCACTTCCTTTCGAGAGTGGCGACCTCGAACATTCTCTGTTTACCTCATTCCCTCGCATCGAACTGCGAATCGAGCATGGGGGAATATATATTGTATAAGGTCGATAACCTCCACCATAAATATTGCCGCCTTGCCTCGATTTTGATTCTCATACATCGAAGAGGATGCGAGAAACCTGCTGCCTACCCTCAAGACACCGGATGTGGGGACGCTGGGCATTCTGAAGGACGTAATGACGTCAGCCTCCCGGAAACAAGATACATAGTGACACTAAATTTACCCTTACATCCAATGGATGCCTAATGTACCATCAGCACAATCCCTCATACTGTACCATTTCAGTCATAGGTTCGTCAAGCTGTCACGCTTCGCCACCGAGCCGAGCCTAATCGGAGGCTTCGTCCCGCGTCACGCTTCCTCGTCTGAGGCTATAGCGTCACGCTCTCGCCCGGCGACCGCCTCTGGAGCTTCGGAATTACCATATTTGGCAGCTTATGCGCCCTTTGGACGCGTCAAGGCCCTCATTTCGAGCCTAATTCAGGGCTCGGTCACGCGTCCCAAGCCCAAGCAAGCCTGCGAGCATACGGAAGTTTTAGTCACTCTCCGACCCTCGCGAGCCAGCGGTCAAAATGGTATAGTGTTATGCTAATTGTCAAAACAATATGGTTGAAGATACAACGCCAATCCCTGACCGCTGAGGCTTCGATCGACAACGTTGAGGCATGTCCGCAACAATGTGCGCCTCGCAGGCGGATATCTAGCAAACATTTACCGAGAAAAACTATACTATGCTATAGATATGATTTTCATAAACTACTCACCCAATGCGCTGAATGAGTCTGAAGTGCCCGTAAAGACTGCTAGCGGGTCGCTGACAGAGGCTCGTGCATGTCGATTGGAAGCAATGGCAATGACGAATATGTATCAAATCTTACCTCACAACATCTCTTCGTCGTTGTCGCTTGGTCCAGGACGTTCCAGCCCTGCGTTCAGAATTCAGTGCAGACGTATAGCGAGAGGGCTGGAAAGGACCGGTGACAAGCGAACAACCATAAGCAATTGCGAGAACAATGGTAGAATGTACCATGTACCTTTCTACCTTGGTATTTTGCGGACGGGAGACGACACGGCAGCAAGCCGTCAGCTAGCTGCTTGCGACGTCCCCGAGTACTACTCCCAGCAATCACACCAACCGTGGGAGGTAGACGAGCGGGACCCGTGTTGGCAAAGCGAATCGCACCATCCAGAAATCGTTGTTGATGACCAGTCCGCAACAAACCCAACCTAACACCCATGGGCTCGCCAGACATGTGACAAAATATCGATTAGGTCTGGCCTGGCGGCCAGATTCGACTATATGACGAGCCTCTGATGATCCAGGACATTAACCTCGGTCAGATTGGTTGAGAGGCAACTAGGACAGCCATGCGCGTACTCGTACTCTGCAACGCAAAATCAAGCGAGCCAATCTTCCGGTCCAAACCCTGTCCGGCCTGTGCAGGGAGAAAGCGATCAGATTTGGCAGCGAAGCCTCTTCCCAATCAGATTAACCTCGGAAAGGTTTGCTTGAAGCGCTCAGATACGTGGAGGGCGTTTCGACCTCACCTACTAAACGAATCTTTCGTAGAAATTCTATCTAGTTGGCAAGCACCGTGGGTAAAGGCTGGAGATTGCCCTTCCGCACCCAACCCGCCTCGTTTCCGCGAGGTACCCGTCCGCGACGGACTCCGATGATCGAGAGACACTGCAACCGGGCGTCATTGACACTTTGCAGACTAACTCTGCACCTCTCGAGACTCATATCAGGGGCTCTGCCAGTGTAATCGATCTGCATGCTACCGTCTCTCTTCCGTGTAACGCTTCATACTGCAAACGGAGCGTATCAGATCCTTCAGTCTAACTAAACTCTTCGATTTCTGACATCCTGAGCTGAGGCTCATCTTTCTCCTTCGACCCTCTATGGGCATTTTCATATCCAAACCGCGCCAGCCAAACAACTCTCGCAACCGGCCATCTCGGCAACCAAATGGACGACCTGGGCGGCCTGCCCCACAACAACCGGTAGCGCCCCCTGCCAGTCCAAAAACCATCACCCCCACTGCTCGATCTAGCCTTGAAGATGACCGCGATCGAGCGCCAAGTCTGAGGAAGTCGGCGTCCCGGGCGCCATCAAGATCAGGTGGTGGACTCGGATTCGACCCGTCGATGGATTCATTGCTAAGCAAAGGGACCGGAAAATCAAATCGTAGGCTCCCGAAATTACCGGCCATTTTCAGACTTAACTCAAAACGCCCTGGTCGCACAGACGAACGTAGTCTCCGGACATGGACGCCGTCTCCTTCGCCTTCGCCATCCACAAGAACACTCCCTGAGACTCAAACCGATGGCCCCAAAAGAAGTGCATCATATACAGCCTCCAATGATACCCATGTTCAGCAGCTCAAGTACCCCGGGTCAGAACCAATAACGGCGGATCAGGGGGTTCCGCAAACCAGGTCTATCTACCCTGGGGTCCACAAGTCCGAGACTACAAACGGTCGCGGTGCGCGTTCGCCTCAGGCTGGAGCTGTCTCGTTTCCGCAAGACTCCCGACCAGGGAATACCGGTCAAGATCAGCCTTGGAGCGAAAAGGGAGGTTCCGTAAAATGCCTGCCAACGCCTAACACAGTTCCCTTTGGAACAGCCTGTATGTGCCTTCATTTGTACCCGAAGAGTTTTTGAACTGAAGTTTATCAAAAGCTGGCGATACCCCTTCACCGCCTTCAATCGTTGTTTCTTCTCCTCCTCCAACCCCTCATGTCCTTACCGACGCTTTCGAGTACGTATTCCCCGCAGCAGTGATTGACGACCATTGATATGACGAGTTTCTTACTGGAAATAGACAGCCCGAAACACCAGCCAAAGCACCACTCGAGCCACCCCAACGTTTCCTTCATCATCGCCAAAGGAGCGTCTTTAAGAAACTTGATTGGGCCCTCAGATTTCGCCTTCCTTCCAAGACCAGCGGCTCCTCGTTGCTAAAGCCTTCCGCGTCTGTCAGAAGCCTGCCGGTATTCACCGACCCAGACCCAGAATCCCTCCCTCCTTCCAAGGCCTCAAAACCTCAGAGTCTGCATCGCCTTTCACTTAATGAACTCCGGGATGGCTTGGTGTTGACGAGCGGGAAGCGCTCGAAGAGACTCGACGCTTTAGATTGTACCGGTCAGCTCAGCGGGAGAACCAAGCCCCAGTTTACTGGAGGTTTCAGCGATGTCTCGCAAGCAAAGCTCGGCAATCGTGTGGTAGGTCCCTTCTCAGCTTAATGACGAGTTACGTCTGGCCTAATAACATGGCCAGGTTGCCGTCAAGGCATTGCGAGCCACGAATACCGACGGCCCCGACGAAATTCGAATGAGGAAGCGGCTTGCGAGAGAAATTTACGTTTGGGCCGCACTTGATCATCCGCATGTCCTTGAACTCCTTGGATTTGCCTTTGAGGATGGAATACCATGTTTGATCAGTCCCTGGTGCGCAAACGGCACATTGCACGAGTTCTTGAACAAATATCCCAGTGCTGATCGTCGACCGCTGGTGAGTGGAGATAGTGATTCGAGTGTTAAGACCCGCTTCGAGAATCCACCCTTAGGTTCGCCAAGTTGCTGAAGGTCTCAAATATCTCCACGTCCAGACTCCGCCAATCATCCATGGCGACTTCAAGACAGTGAGTCGGAGGTTACATTCCAGAAACTGAGTTCCCAGAGCCTGACGTCGTATACTAGCCAAACGTTTTAGTAAATCACAACCAGGTCGCTAAGATATGCGACTTCGGCGGCTCCAGACGTCTCGAGCAGGTCAAGACAGGTCTCACTACCGCTGGCCTAGTCTTAAACACTATTCGGTACAGCGCGCCTGAAATACTCTCGGAGGGTCAACATCCCACGACGAGCTCAGATGTGTATTCCTTTGCCTGTGTCGCTCTTGGTAGGCGTAGATACTCGTCACAACTCGTTGCTCGCTTATGTGAACACTTACTTTCAGAAACGATGACGGATAAATGCCCTTTCTGGAAGATTCAGAACGTAGTCGCAGTAATCACCCAGGTCGTGGTCCTGAAACTAACACCTTCACCAGAAGATCACCCGGGTCTAGACGACGACGACGCGATATGGGAGCTACTGCGACGATGTTGGAGTCATGAGCCAGTGGATCGTCCAAAGATGATTGATGTCTGTAAAACGGTACATTTGCCTCTCAAAATGATCGGAACTACCCGTTTCTGACGACTTTTGGATAGCTTGCTGGGGCAGGATATGGGCCCCCAAATGCCTTCTATCTGACCATACCCGAGGTAGCAAGGCAGCCTGGAATCGTATGATATTACTAGATAGCGTCTTCTGCACACATGATATCACATGTGATACTAGCGCACCCGGGTGTGAGCTTTTAGCTCGTTTGGGTGTGAACATTTCCACAGAGACACGCGGCAATCGATGGGATGCACATGAGGCAACTGACTCCAAAAACTCGTCTTGTCGCCCACTCGTTTGCGAATATTTCCTTCTATTCCATAAAATAGACATAATTGTCGCTATAGGGACTGTTGCGATATCGTCAGCAATACGTTTTTAGTCGTGTGAAATACGCCAATACCGCGACCCTTTCACCAAACATTATTTGTGAGGGGTAATGGCATCTGTCATGTATGAAATACCCACTCGATACTGGTTTTGCGTTGCGCCTCGCTGGATTTCCGCCCCCAACTACAACGCTACAACCTCTGCTGCAACCAGCCATTATTGCGCTTGGTCTTATATACCGCCTACATACACATACTTTAGGCGCATCCAACCGGGTCGACTTTGTACGATTTCAAACTCCGAGACACCTCTCTCTTACCCTCTTATTTACCATGGGGTCCTGTCTCTCCAATCCGAAACCTGCTAAGACTCGGCGTTCTGCCAGCCCCGCAGGCGCCGCCTCTGCATTTCAAAATTCTTCTTCTCCAACTGGTCCACAGGCTACACCCGGGGGATATTCCAGTGCGACTCAAAAAGGTGCTTCATCCAAGCCCCCAAAGGCCAAGCAACCGGTCAAGTCTCGCGCCATCTCGGGATCAGGGTCTCGACATGATACTCCTTCCAATCCCTCCGAGCCCAGGAACCGGAAATCTGCAAACACAAGGGAAAGAAGCAAAGAGGGTTCCCCTAATCAGGCAACAAAGCATCTTGGCTCGGAGAAGAGTGAGCCGGCATCCAGTGAACAACTTGATTGCACGGGCAAGGTGACCACTAAAAGTCCTCCCGATACGAGCTACAAGCTTCTGAACTCGTATGCAGGGGAGTTGAAAAGCGTCGAAGGCTTGAAGAGTGTGAGTACTTCTCGTACGTTTCGGTCCGTACGCTGTTTTACCAATCAAATTGGGCAGGTTACCGTGAGGGTCCTTCGGATGGTAGGAAACGGACCCAATGATCCCAATTTCAAGAGGTGGACAGCGGCGGTCGATCAGCGCATAAGGAGAGATATACTGCTTTGGAAGAAAATAACAGGACCATTTATTCATTACATTGGCTTCGCTACTGTCGACGGTCTCCCTGCGGTCCTGACCGAGTTCGAGGAAGGAACAACTGCAAAGGAATGGCTTGCGAAGAAACCAATGCAGGACAAACGCCGCTTGGTAAGCAACCGTTTACCGCACGTGCGATTCTACGCGTATTGAGCACTTGTCGAACCCGAGCCAGATCCTTGAATTTGCCGACGCAATCAGGTTACTCCACAAAGAGCAGCTAGCGCACGGAAACCTTGAACCGGTACGTACTCGTGAACGCAGCTCACTCTGGCGTATAATAGCTCTTCTGACACCTGGTAACGATAGCGCAACTTCATGGTCGACAAAAAGGGTAAAGCAAAGCTTGGCGGGTTCTGCTTCAACCAAATGATAGAGGAGGAATTGAAGAAAGTGAATCCTTCTGAGGAGTACCGTCGCTCTTCGAGATACACTCCTCCAGAGGTTCTCGAGAATCGCCCAACGAGTGACAAGTCGGACGTTTACTCTTTTGCATGCGTGGCGGGGGGTGAGTCGCGAGACGGAGATCCTGCCGGAATGCGAGTTAAAGACTGAAAAATAATCCCAGAGTTAATCACGGGAAAGATGCCGTTCTCTGCGATACCGCAAGAGGCTGCGGCGACACAGTTGGCGATCAACGGGGAGCTTCATCTGACGAAAGAATACGCCGAGCTTCAAAATGACCCATGGTGGCCTACTCTCAGATCGTGCTGGTCGAAGAGTCCTGAAGCTCGTCCTTCTATGGAAACCGTATACGAAAAGGTTTGCCTCGAAATGCGATGTGTAGCTGGAGAAATCGTTGACCGAACTGTCACAGCTCTTGAGCGCCTCAAAGAAATAATCCCTTGGATAATGTCCTAAATATAGGAATAGATTCCGAGTGATGCTATTGTGATGTAGTTTATGGACGTTTCTTCTATCCTCTCATGAATCAGCTTTGCCATGCATTATTCTATGTCATACTTCGATGGCCAGAGCCTGCAAATAAATTAACTCTTGAACTCCATATATAGTCTGGACTCACTCGACTCGTCGCTCAGAAACCCTGTTTCCGATGGCTTCTTCGATTGCTGTCATTCCAGCGTACCCAAAACAAATAACGACTACCAACTTCACAGCGCCGCTCCGGCAGCAATGGTTCGCTCTTCGAATTCGTCTTGAATATTGTCCGTAAATCCCATCAGGCCAACCTCAGAGCTTTTAGACCAAACTAGCTTCTCCTCATTTCTAAGTCAGATATATCCCACCTGTAATTTCTCATCTGGAATGGTTCTCTCTCTTTCTTCTCCCAAACTCGCTAAGAATCGTGCTGGTTTGCGGGCCTCTAGACAACTGACTCTCGATCTCAACACCGTCCCGCGGCTGCCATGCACGCCGAAAGATCCCTTCCCTCTTGCTGAGCCCAAGTCTCCCCGGGGAATAGGCAGGTCAACGATCGACACCCTTTTAATTATTACTAAAGATGGCGATGTCATTGAAGGGGGCAGGCATCTACGCGCTGAAATGATTCCGAAGCGCAGCGGCCCCATATCCGATGATCAAGCCAGCTCCCGTTACCGGACCCGACTGGTTCGCCCTACACCAAGGCTAAACCCGTTTGGGAGGGCAAGCAAAATGCGGTTTCTGGTTCCCGGGCTTAACCTCCCGCATCCCACAACAGGACCCCAACTACCCCACCGGGAGTTTCAAAGCCAATCTTATAATACGAAGAGCATAATGTCAAAGATGGATGGACACGACTCAGCAACTTCTAGATTCGTACTCCGGTGAGCTGACAGATAGGAACGATCCGACGTGGTGAGGGCACACAATCGCACCTCTTCTGTTTCATAGCTCCATTTCCCAAATGACCCGGTAGATTACTCTGTGGGTCATAGAGCAATTGATAGTTGGTCGGGGATTTTACTTTTCAAAGTTGTATGGCTGGGGTTCGGCAGCGCCTGGAGAGGGAATTGGGATGGTTGGAAGAAGTCGACTCATATGTCCAATACTTGGTCTTCACCACACTTGACGGGGTGCCGGGCCGCTCTGACTCAGTTCATTAAAAAGGAATATGTTAATGCAGGACAAGCGTCGACTGGTAAGCGATTGTGTCTCATCGGTCGTAGTAGAGTACGACTGTAATTAAATAACTAATATTCCCGTACTAAGATACGAGTACAAAGGCAGAAAGGGTAACCGGATAAACCGATAGGGTGTACGAATAGCAACAGATCAGGCGGTACGGACTGAAGAGAATACCTCCCGTTAGATCCTTGAATTCGCCGACGCGCTCGCGACACTTCACAGCCAAAAAGTATCATGCGGAAGTATCGAACCGTATATAACTTTGTGTAAAACTCGTTCTCGCGTGTAGTTGTCGATCTAACCTCTGGCTCTGGGGGGGGCCACCTCATCTTCGACCGGAAGTATGACCGGCTCCTTGGCCGAGAAAAGAAACATACTTTGGTGCGTTAGTGCTACGGATAACAGCTTATTCGTACTCCTTAGCCCCAGGGCCCGTGCCCGATGAGGCTAATTCTACTAGACTATCTGATGGCTAACAAACCCTCGGGACGATTCCTCGGAGCGAGCCCGCCCTTGTCGAAAACCCTTGAGTCACGAACTTCGATATTAACGCTATGTGGAGAGGTGAGCTTCTCTATTAACTAACCATTAGAAACATTACTAATGGAATCAGCACAGCCTCGGAGATCTCAAGTTCGAAGTAAGCAGCGTTCACGATGCGACGTTCCGCGGTGTAAAATCCTTTATCATGTTTGTACATGCCAGATTAATAATTCCGTTATTTTCACTCAACTATGTGATACACCACATGCTTCTGTAGATCTAGCTGCTCCTAGTGACAGCTCCAATTAACTCTTGTTGGCAATCTCTGTACAATCGGGGCCCCAAATCCCCCTTTCTGACCATTCCTTTCGTTGTCGTAGGTCACAGTTACTTTTGGCCTAAAGATGCGATTCAAAAAGGACGATTGCGATCACGGTATACAGCGAGGCTCATGAGTGATAGGGAGCTCGAGAGGAGAGGGGGAAAAGAGGCTAGGACCAGAGGCTGTGACAGTGAGGTCAGGATTTCCATGTCAGGCTCAGTGGCACGTGTTTTCGGGTCTTCTCGCCACGCCTGGGACTCGAGTCTCGCTGTTCTTTTGATTCCAGCGGATACCACGTCGAAAAGCATCCTACAGTCCCCATGCAACACAAAATCAAGAGAACCTGTCTTGAATTAGTTTCCTACCCAAATATATATTCGACAAGAGCAGAGGGAACCCTCTGATTGACTGGGAGGCCTCTCATCACAATCAGATTAACAAACAATTATTTAGTACGTTTGGTTTAGTCGAGGGCGCTCTGAGCTCACCTGCTAGCACCAAGGTTTCATGGAA
This sequence comes from Tulasnella calospora MUT 4182, assembly GCA_000827465.1. Taxonomy (NCBI): domain Eukaryota; kingdom Fungi; phylum Basidiomycota; class Agaricomycetes; order Cantharellales; family Tulasnellaceae; genus Tulasnella; species Tulasnella calospora. Next base: position 112,777 of record KN823057.1, on the reverse strand, counting down.
ATTCTATCTGGTTGTCAGGCTCCGTGAGTAAAGACTCGCAGTTGCCCTTCCACACCCACGCCTGCCCTGTTTCCACGAGGCATCAGTCCGTCAGAGACTTCTTTGATCGCGGGACACTGACGGGGGCGTCATTAAATCCACTATAACGACCTCGTACTTCTCATATCAGGTTTTCTGCTATTATAATCAATTTGAACGTAACGTCTTCTGTTTGAAAGGATTCATATTTCGACCCAGCGTATCAGATCCTTTGGTCTAACTGAACTCTCCTATTTCTGACATCCTGAGCTGGGATTCGCCGTCGACTTCAACCTTCCATGGGCGCTCTTCAATCCAAACACCGCGATCGCGAACAAAATACTCCTCGCAAGCTGACACGTCGAACAAATAGGCAACCCGAGCAGCCCACCCCGCAGAACCCGGTGGCGACCTCTGTCAGTCCACAAGCAAACATTTCTACTGCTCAGTTTAGCTTGCAAGAGGAAGTCGAACCGCAACACATTCCGAAGGGGCAAACGCCTCCGAGGGTGTTCAAGTCTACTGCCCTTCAAGTTGGATCCACGATTTCATTACTAAGCAAAGCAACCGGAAAATCAGCTCGTAGGCTTCTGAAGGTGCCTGCGATGCCAAAGTTTGACTTAAAGCGCCTTGGAAGGACAGGCAAACAGAGTCACCAGACACGGACTCCGTCTCCTTCCCCTTCGACTACTAGACCATTGCCGGAAACTCGAACCAATGGCCTCCAAAGAGGAACACCATATGCAGCCTACAATGGGACGGATGTTCAGCACCTCGATTCTGCCGGGCCAGGGGTGATAGACTTGGATGGGGACTCTCCGCAAACTCCGTCTCGGCAGTCTTCCCCGTCTGTTCCTAGTCAGAGCTTACCGGATTTAACCGCTGCATCGCCAGTCCCGCAACCAATTGGGCCAGATATAACGTCTCGAGATTCCTTAGAGGTCTCGGGACTCCAACCCCGGCATCGCCTTTCACTCAGTGAACTGCGGAATGGCTTGTTACCGTCGACTCCGACCGCGGACAGGGAAAACCTCAACGCGTTAGATTATACGGGTCGACTCGAGGAGAAAACGAAGTCTAAAGGCTCCGGGGCATTCAGCGATGTCTCGCAAGCTAGGCTCGGCGATCGTTTGGTACGTGCTTCCTGGTTTAGTGGCAAGGTGTATCTGACCTGTGGATACGATCAGGTCGCCGTCAAGGCCTTGCGGGCCACAAACGCCAACGCTGCCGACGAACTTCGAATGAGGAAGCGGCTTGCGCGAGAGATTCACGTCTGGGCTGCACTTGACCACCCCAACATCCTTGAGTTTATTGGGTTTGCCTTTGAGGACGGATTGCCCTGTTTGATCAGCCCTTGGTGCGGAAACGGCACACTGGTAGAGTACCTGCAAAACAATATTCGCCCTGATCGCGGACTACTGGTGAGTAGAATACAACGGTTCCCGCGTTGGAATCCGGTGCTAGAGTCCAGCTTTAGGTGCACCAAATCGCTGAAGGTCTCAACTATCTCCACACCCGGAGCCCACCGATCACCCATGGTGACTTCAAGACAGTGAGTTGGGGTTTACGTTCCAGACCGAATGTCCGATGACCGATAGCGTGATTCAGACAAACGTTTTAATTACCGACGATAATATTGCTAAGATATGCGACTTCGGAGGCTCTAAATATCTCAAAGAGGGTAACACTGGCTTCACCACCACTGGCATACTCAACGCCACCATCCGATACTGCGCGCCTGAAATACTCAGAGACGGCCAAAATCACACTCTACAGTCAGACGTATATTCATTTGCCTGTGTCGCTCTTGGTAAGCTTAGACGTGCGTCCCGGTTTGATGGTCACTTATGCTAAACGGTACTTTCAGAAACGATGACAGGCAAATGCCCCTTCTGGACGATTCCGATTGGCGTTGCGATCATCAGCAAGGTTATACTTGATAAGCAGACACCCTCGCCAGTTGACCACCCAGAATTGCAAGATGCCACTCTATGGGCACTCCTCCGGCGATGTTGGAGCCACGAACCGTCGGCTCGTCCAACTATGACTGAAGTCTGCAGAACGGTGCATTTTACTCTCAAGCAGAAACGATTCATTTCTGACGACTTCTGGTAGCTCGCCGCGGCAGGCTACGGGCCCCTCACTGCCTTCTATCCGACCGCACCTGGAGGAGTAATGCAGCCTGGAATTGACTGATACAGTTGGATATCGCCTTCCACGCATATGAAATCACGTATGGGACCACCCTGCCGTAGCTTTTAGCTCGTTCAAAAAGGGTGTGAATGTTTCCAAGGAAGCATGCGGCAACCTTAGTATCGAAGTGCATGAGGCAGACGCACCGCCAAAAATTCGGCCTTGCGGCTCAGGTGCCAGCGGAGCGTTTCTTTCCGTACTTCTCCATGTAGCTATAGGGACTGATGCTATTTCTTGAACACGCCTCAGCCACGAGGCCGTCGCTAAGCCTCATTTGTCAAAGTAGGACGTCTGTTACGTCTGAGCCTCCTATCAAACGTTGCTCAGTCCTGGTACTTGACTCCCGGAGTTTCATCCTCTAACGTTACTACAGAACGCCATAACCGTCGCTGCAACCCGCCGATCGCACTTGGTCTTATATACCATCTGCATACCTCTACGTTATACCCCTTTCAATTGAACTGGCTTCATTCGATTTTAAACTCCGATAAATCGCAATCTTGACCTCTTGATTACGATGGGATTATGTCTCTCTAGTCCTAAACCCGCTAAGGCACGCGCTGGTCCGCGTACCGCCAACCCCGTCGAAACCAAAACCGCAGTGACCGCCATTGGACCCCAAGATCCCTCTTCTCCCATCGTTCCTCAGCCTATACCCGGGGTCTCTTCTGATGCGGCTCAAAAGAATGCTTCGATCAAGCCTCAAGAGTCCAGGAATCCGCCTCAAGCTGCCGCCTCGGGATCAGGCTCTCAAAATGCTACTCCTGCGAATGGCTCAGAGCTCAGAAGCCAGAAACCTGTAAAGGGAAAGGGCAAAGATGGCTCCGCTAATCAGGCAGCAAAAAGTTCCACCTCCGAGAAGGGTGCGCCCGGACCCAGCGAACAGCTTGATTACACGGGCAAAGTGACCACTAGAAATCCTCCCGATACGAGTTACAAGCTTCTAAACTCGTATGCCGGAGAAGTGAAAGGCGTTAAAGGCTTGAATAGGGTGAGTACTTATCGTATGTTTTGGGTTGTACCTGTTTCACCAATTCGCTTGAGCAGGTTACAGTGAAGGTCCTTCGGATGGTAGGACACGGACAAAACGATCCCAATTTCAAAAGATGGACAGCGGCGGTCGATCAGCGTCTGAAGAAAGATATCTCCGCTTGGAAGAGAATCAAGGGGCCATTTATCCAAACCATTGGCTTCGCTACTGTCGACGGGCTTCCCGCGGTCCTGACCGAGTTCGAGGAAGGAACAACCGCGAAAGACTTTCTTGCGAAGAAACCAATGCCGCATAAGCGCCGCTTGGTAAGCAATCGTGTCTATGGTGGAATTCTACGCGTATTGAGCATCTTTCGACCCCGAGCCAGGTCCTTGAATTTGCCGAAGCAGTCAGGATACTCCACAGGGAGCAGCTATCGCATGGAAATATTGAACCAGTACGTACCCGTGAGGGCAGTTCACTCTGGCGCGTGATCGTCCTTCTGACACTTTGGCGGCGATAGCGGCACTTCATGGCCGACAAGAAGGGTAAAGCAAAGCTTGGCGGGTTCTGCTTTCACCAGATGATAGAAGAGGAGTTGAAGAAAGTTAATCCTTCTGAGGAGTACCGTCGCTCTTCGAGATACACTCCTCCCGAGGTCCTTGAGGGTCGCCCAACGAGTGACAAGTCGGACGTTTACTCTTTTGCATGCGTGGCAGTGGGTGAGTCGCAAGACGTAAATCCTATCGGGATGCGGAACATAGGCTGAAAAATGATCCCAGAGCTAATCACAGGGAAGATACCATTCGCTGCGATCCCGCAAGAGGCTGCAGTGACGCAATTGGCGATCAACGGGGAGCCTCATCTCACGAAAGAATACACCGAGCTTCAAAATGACCCATGGTGGGCTACTCTCAGATCATGCTGGTCAAAGAGTCCCGAAGCTCGTCCTTCGATGGAAACTGTGTACCAAAAGGTGTGCTTCGATATTTCATAGGTATTTGGAAAATTTGTTGACCGAACTGTCACAGCTCTTGAGCACCTCAAAGAAGTAACCCCTCCCTTAGTATCGAAAATATGCAAATAGATTCTTGCCTTTACGGACGCACTTCATCGAAGTTCTTTATATCATTTCCACTCCACTTATAATAACCAAGTTCAGCTATGCCATGCTTATTCCTATGCCATATTTCGACGGGCAAGCCCCGCTAATAAATTGACTCCAGCTTGAACTCCGTCTATAACCTCGACTCGTTGGTCCGAAACACCCTTTCTGATGGCCTCTTCCATTCCCGTCATTCCTGCGCACCCGAGACAAATAACTTCAGCACCCTCTTCTTCGACCAACTTCCTCGCTGCCTCTCCGATCTTTCGTGAAACATCATCAGGGTGCGCTTCGTGCAGTTCGGTAGCACTAAACCCAGTTGAAGCCACTCCGGCGAAGCGGGCGTTCCGCCAAGAAGCAGGGTTCGTGGCGGGAGCCTCGGACCCGAAGAAGGCCGCGACTCCTTTCGTCAAGAGTGCCTCCCAAGCTTGGCCTGTGGTGACGATGCCGAACTTGGATCCCAGAAGCAACGCGTGAGCCATGCTGGCCTCGAAGATGCCGATTATTGCCTTTCCGGGAAAATGCTTGCGAAGGGATTTAACAAGGGGATGATCGGAGTAGCAAGCGACCAAAATCGCATCAAAGTCTTGGCCTTGCGCCTTGAGTACTTCGAGACAAGCTTGTTCGGACTGTACAGACGTTTCCTCGTCGTTGATTGATGGAGGAGCTCCCTCGGGGCCTGTGAAGAACGTGATGTCGCATCCAGGTGGGCGCGAAATGAGTTGTTCGAGGGTGTCCGTGATGGACTTTGAAGAGTTTGGGTTGGCGACCAGGAAGAGGCATCGGGCTATCCGGGCGGTGCTCAGTCATCCGCTGCCGGCGCCGCGGCATTTCAGGGCCTGCCTGGGACTACTCACGTGACCCCGACGCCAACTTCAAAAATCTCGTACGATGAATTCCAAACGCGTTCACTTCCTGTCTCTTTCTTTTCTTTGTCTTTTCCTTCTCCCAAAATGTCCACGACGGTGCTGACGTCGAACGGCCACACCAATGGTGAACTGCGCCAGCGTCCAACGGCAGCAAAATCCAAGTCTGGCGTTACTGAAGCTGGCCGAATGATGGACAAAAAACTTGACCAACACACCTCGTCAGTGCACCCACGCGTTTTCCGCGCTCACTGCTAACGATATCGCATCTATCTCACCACAGGTATGAGTTCGGCGGGCCTGTTGGCGTGACGATCATGATTGCTATCTTCCCTCCCCTCATGTACTACTTCTGGATCTGCCTTTGGTTCTATGACGGTGCTCTGGTGCATCCCAATGGCCTGGGAGACCTTGTCCCATTCCTCGGACGAATGTGGAACCACATTGTCAAGGTGAGGCTCGTTTTTTAACCGAGGAACTGTGCAGAGAGTATCTGAGCCGACTCTCTTTCCCTTCTGCAGGATGCGTATCCGGATGCCTGGTCTACAACATTTTACGTTGGACTCATGGCCTTCCAACTCTTCCTCGCTTTCGTAATGCCCGGTTACCAACAAGAAGGCCTCCCAGTCCCTTCTCTCGGCTACAAGACCCTCATGTACAATTGCAACGCCCTGGCATGCTGGTATGCCACCCTCGTCACCTCATTCGTCCTCCACTGGTTCGGCATCTTCCGTCTCAGCACAATCGTCGACCACTTTGGCGGCATTATGACCGTCAGCATCCTTTGGGGATTCGGCCTCTCATTCGTCACTTACTGGGTGGCAGTTCTCAACGGGACCGCTATGCGGATGTCCGGGAACTTCATCTACGACTTCTGGATGGGTGCCCCGTTGAACCCTCGCATCGGCAATGTCGATCTGAAGATGTTCCAGGAAGTCCGGGTTCCTTGGGTTCTGCTGTTCTACATCTGCCTCTCCGGAGCTTGCAAGCAATACGATGATTACGGATATGTTTCGGCTGTACGTACGCTTTTGATTCCACAAGTTTAAGCGACCCTTGCTCACATGACGGCCTTCCAATAGAACGTTGGGTTTATGGTGCTCGCTACTGGCCTGTACATTAACGCGTGCGCGAAGGGCGAAGAGTGCATCCCACAAACCTGGGATATGTTCCACGAGAAGGACGGCTTTATGCTTATCTTCTGGAACTTTGCTGGCGTTCCCTTCGTACGTGTTTCCTATTCTGATTTATCTTCGGTTCTAACACATCGCTTGTTTAGACCTACTGCTATCCGACCTTGTATATGGTTCGCCGTCACCCCGACACCTACGCCTTCCCTCTTTGGGGCAAGATCCTGTTGTACACCACCCTCATGGTTTCTCATTACATGTCGGTTTAGGATTTGCTTCCTTGCTTCTCCATCGCACTGACCTTCCCCTCGTTACATATCACAGCTTCGACACTTCGATGGCTCAGAAATCACACTTCAAGATGCAGTTGCAAGGCATCCACCACGAACGCTGGTCCTTCCCTCAATGGCCCGGTCGTCACGTCCACAACCCGACCTACGTTCAGACCGCGCATGGCAATAGGCTTTTGACTTCCGGATGGTGGGCATACGCTAGGAAACCTGTATGTCTCGAAGGCAACCCTCACGGATGGAATATTTTACTAACTCATTTACCCGATACAAGAACTACGCTGCCGATTGGGTTCAATCCTTCACCTGGGGAGTATGCGCCGGATTCGGATCGCTCATTCCATTCTTCTACCCCGTCTTCTTCCTCGTTGTCTTAGTCCACCGCTGCGGCCGAGACTTTGAGAGGTAAGCGTCGCGGTTATTTGACGATTACCCTGGAGAGTGTCTAACCCATTCGTTTCACCAGGTGTGCCGCTAAATATGGCAAGGATTGGGAGGAGTATTGCCGTCGCGTTCCATACAAGTTCATTTATGGCGTATATTAGTGTAACCCCGCGCCTCAGCGCTGCAAAATAGAAGTCGCATTGTTCCGTATCCTGCGCAAATGTTGCCTTTCGAGCAATACGAGGCCTCACTTAATCCACGTCCAAAACTAAACAGATTAGTAGGCTACAGCACATAAAGAGGAAAGAGGATATTTAGACAATGTTCAAGTGGAGTAAATCACTCATATGGCATGTTTTCGACATCCAGCGCCGTAGCCTCCCAGTTGCTAATCACGGTTCGTTCGAAATCTCTCTCCTGAGTGACAAAGGTTTGAATCGCCTGAGTGACTAGTGCGTTTTCCCTGTTATGCAACACGACGCGCAGTTCGTGCCACATGCTTTGGGCGCGTTAGCAGTCAAATTGAGAACGTTGTGTAGGCTACTGGGGACGTACGAGTGGCGGATGAAGACTCTTCTAGCCATGCACGTTTGAATGTCCACCTGGTCCCGTTCGATGGAATTTGTAATCTTTTCGGCTTCTGCTTGCCATCCTTCCTTCTGAGTAGCCTTGACCTGCTCAAGCCTCCGCCCATTCTGTTCCACTCGTTTGCGGAGCATGTCGGCTCGGTCGGGTGATAGCCGTACATGTCTTGCGAACAGATCTCGGGTTGCTATGTATAGGTCTCGTTGAGCCTGAACACAAGTAGATGGTGAGTTACCAGGGTCGACGAGGCGCCAAATCGAGCCCGACCTTCAATTGTTCCAGGCTCGTGGATAATACAGCTTGCGCCTAAGGTGATCGTCCATCTTAGTCCCTGGTTCAAGAGTGTGGGTAAGACCCACTCACCCGTTGGTCAATGATGTCTGACTGATTTCGTAGCCTCGACGAGAATTTGATCATGCCGAGGCGAACGCCATCAAATAGGTCGCATGATCCTTCCTGGGCGTCGGGTTGATGCCAACACGCATGATTCTGTTCTGTCAGAGTGCTCAAAGCCAGGTTTAATCTCGACATGTCCGCCTGGTGGGTCGGAAGACATGAGTTCAAAGTGGGCTGATGGTAACACGGCTAATTCTCACCGCAACTGCTTCTCGCCGCCTCCATATTCGTTCCGCTATTGCACAGATGCGGGTCCATTGTTCAATGAGGTCCGGCAATTTGCTGCGTAGAACACTGCACATGTTTGGTCAACTCTCAACCAGGTAGGCGGAGCCTTGGACCTGGAACCTTACTTCATCTTTTCTTCCAAATCAGCCGGGATGCTCATCTCTTCCACTCGATCTATCCGTTTGGAGACACTCTCCTCGTCGTAGGAGATCGCACTTGAATGTTTCTTCCAGGCTTCAAACGACGGTTCGGTTAAGAAAGCCATAAGAACTCCGTCCGCGGCAAGGATTGGGTGGTTTCTGAAATCGGCACACATGAGGTTCAGACCAAGTCCAATACTTCGATTCAAGACCAACGCACACAACAAAGGTGATCCATCGCGCCAAGCCCCTCCTGGAAAAAATCCCATGTCAATCGCCTATTACACCTGCCAATGGAGCTTGTATCACAAACCGTCGTTGTTCCAGGAAGCCAGCGTCACCTGATTCCCCGTTCTATGTTAGTTCTGAAGACCGACAACGAAACTCGCCACGGACTCACCGCCAATTCGTTTTGGTGGCAGTGCGGGCATGATTCGGAATGGGTATCGCTTTACTAAACAGTCCCATAGGAACACGAACTCCGAGTATCGTCGTTGAACAGCTGGACCACGCTGTATTCCCCGGTGCGATTGTCAGGCAACCTCGGAGTGGGAAGCGTTACCCGGGACTTACCTCGGGCTGAACAACATACACTGTATAACGATTCAAAATAAACCCTAGCTTCTCGGGAAAAATAGTGATTGTAACTTTCTCCTGTTTGTTCCACCAATTGGATGGCAATCCTCCCATGATAGTATGGCCTCCTTCGCCAGCTGCGGTGAGACCAGCCGCGGCCGTGGATCCAGGACCAAAAGAAGGGCGGTAGTTTGTGCTCCATGGGTCGTTCTCGACGTAGGCTGGGGCTGGAGACGTTGGGACCGCCGAGTGGCCGTTCGTCGTGGTCGAGTATCCGTTGAGGCGAGACTGGTGGCCGTTGGTGGGAGCGGCGGTCAAAAGGCGCTGGAGGTCGAGCGTCGGAGAGGGCAGTGTCTGTGACTGCTGAGCAACGGAGACAACTTGTTCGATTGACGGGTCTACCAATCACTCGGTGAGACGAAAGTGCTTGTGTGTAAGGAGTTGGGAAGTGCGGTCTTGCGCCGTACCTTTCCCTTGCTGGGCGAGCGCTACCAACGCAAGAGCAACGAAAAACTCGAGCTTAGATACTCTCGACTTCGA
>KN823057.1:22405-64340 GCA_000827465.1 Tulasnella calospora MUT 4182 | reverse complement strand
CATCAAGAGAGCTCTATGAACGCTTATTCGGGGCATTGGGGCTCTCGGTGCTGGCAGAGGGGGTGGAAACAACGTCGACCCTTGGAGCCGGAGTGAGTTGTCAGGCAATTGCCCTCCGGTTCACCCCCCATAATGACGCAAAGCCAGTTTCAGACAAAAACTAAAGAGCCACATTCCCGGTTCTCCTTCTCTCAGATTGAGTGCGATGGTTCGACCGGTCAACCGGGTCGGACACTAAAAATGCCCACTCCTGAGCCAAGATCTTCTTACGTTTGGAGTCGCGAAAATAGCCCACAGAGAGAAGCACAGGCAGATTTCGTGATGCTAAGCGTTTCGATGGCTGGTATAGGGTAAGCTCCTATGGGTTCCCCCACAGCATGATGGGGGCAACCCCGTGTATAAAATGGTCGGAGGATTCCTGGCAAAGACACGACCAAGCTCAGTAACGACCACTCAGGTTTCGCGTCTTCTGCGAATTGCCTCTCTATTTCTCCTTCATTCTTTCTTCCCTCCGAAATCATCCCACTGCATATCACGACTGTTCATCGATCCCCTCGCACCCCTCGCCTGAAACGCCGCTCCTGACGTTCAATTCCCCCTCTCTCAGTACGTACCACACCTCTCAGTCAACTTCGACCAGATCGTAGTGATTTCTGACTATTCCCTGTCGCTTAGCGACCGCATGTCATTCTCCGGTCCTTCGACGCTGCATCCGCGGCAGGACGGTCAACACGGTCAGACAGGCCAAACCAACAACAATCAGCAAACCGGTCAGAATGGGCAAAACACAACGACCACGAATCAAGGAGGCCATGGTCGCGCCAACGGTCCTTCCAACGAAGACATTGCTGCCTACATGAACTATGCCATCTTTGGAGTGATCTTTATCTTCTTCCTCCTCACTCTTCCTCGAGCCTGGGCTCGATACCGACACCCTACCGCTCGCCGATCTACCCTCCGCTTTATGTCATCCTCCAAGAATAACGAATCCACTGAGCATGTCAACCCTCAACGACAAGGAACCTCATCTTCCGGAGCATCCACCTCTGGAGAGGACGGTCCTAGTAACAAAAAGGGCTCCGCCCTGACCTTCGATGTTGGTCCCGCTAGTCACATCGAGGGACACTCTATTCCCTCTCTCGTCTCTCCCCCTGCCCAACCTGTTCCTTCCCGCGTCGCTTCGTTGACCGCGAAATTCCATCGGGTCAACCGCTACCTCCACCTTCCGTTATTCGCTACTGGATACAACTACGGACAAGCTGTTGCCTTTTCGGTCTACGCCTTCTTTATTTGCTTCGGATGTTTCTATAAGACCTTCACCCCAGCCTTCGGTCCAAAGCGTGCTGGTTTTATTGCCACGGGTCAGTACCCTATCATCTTTGCTCTCGGTGCCAAGAACAACGTCGTCGGCTTTATGCTCGGTGTTGGATATGAAAAGGTGAGTGAAACCAGCGACCGGCAACCGGGCTCACTTTTTGACGACTCTCGTTATCTAGCTCAACGCCTGGCACCGCTGGGTCGGCAAGATGATGTTTGTCAGCTCTATGGCCCACGTCGTTGGCTACCTGGTCCGATGGACCGCCGCCGGTCGCTTGGTTTCTGGGTCCCAGCGTCAGCCACATGGGTGGGCTGCCTTCGCTGGTCTTTGCCTCTTGTCTGTCATCAGCATTCCCCCGATCCGCAAGTACTCTTATGGAATGTTCTGGCACGCGCATTGGATGGGCTACGTGATGATGATTGTTGGAGTTCGTCTCATGCGGCATTGCTTATAATTACAGCTCACTCATTGATTGGACTATTGTAGATGGTTTGGCATGCAGATGACGGGTGGAAGTGGTCCGTGGCTGCGTCCGTTATCATCATCTTCGATCAGGTGCGTTCCTCGCTTCGCATGGGCGTGTTCCTTGACGTTGAGCTTTGTTCTAATATAGATCTGCCGGCTTTTCAAAACCTCTTTCACCTACGCTACTATCACTGCGGTTCCCGAGCTTGGATGCACCCGCGTGGAGGTGCCTCACTTGACCCGTGGATGGCGAGCTGGACAGCACGTTCGATTACGCACTGTTTCGACTGTTATGGGGGCATTCGACGCTCTGGAGGCCCATCCGATGACCATCGCTACGGTCTCTGAGAGCTCCGGACGAGAGGGCGTGGTGCTTTACGTCAAAAAGGCCGGAGATTGGTCAAACAGACTTTACGAAGCTGCGAAAGGACCGGAGAAAGGCGAGATCAGTGAGAAGGGAATCGAATCGGAAGGCGAAAAATCGACCAAGATGAGGATGATCATCGAGGGACCCTATGGTATGGGGCATTACACGACCGTACTTGTCACGCGACTCACTTTGTGACTACTTGAACAGGTGGACCCGGCCACGACGTCCTTTCAAGCTTCTCGTCCGCCTTTATCGTCGCCGGTGGTAGTGGTATCACATTTGGTCTTTCGAGCGTCGACGAAATCATTCGTGAAGCAGAGAAAGGACTCGCCAAGACAAAGCTCATCGAGTTCATCTGGGTCATTCAAGATCCCGGTAAGCAGCCACGTCTCTGCCTCAACGCGATTTGATATCATATGGACTAACATATCAATCAAACACGTAGCCTCCCTTCTCCATATGATGCTCGTACTCCAAACGTTTGTGAATCGGGTCGCTCGTCTCCCTACACTCGACATCAAAATCGACGTCTTTTACACCCGCGCAATGTCCGGAAATATTCCTGAAACTCTTAACAACGGGTTTAATCTTCCTGCAAACGTCACCCTCAGCCCTGGCCGGCCTAAGTTTGATGCCATGCTGGATCATTTCGTGGATAGGACTAGACAGTTGCCCGAAGGACCAGAAGGGCTCCATGGAACGGTCGTGGGGTGCTGTGGGCCTGAGAGTCTCTGCCACAGTGTGAAGCGTGCAGAGCTTAGTATCAAGGGCAGGAAGCGGGATGCGGTGGGCGGAATTGAAGTGGTTGAAGAGTAAGTGCACTGCAGCTCCCCAGAAGCCGTGAAGTCAGCTAATGCTCGCTACACAACAGGCTCTTCAACTGGTAGACAAGATTGGTTGAGCGAAGCCATTGGGGCCCTAAGATACAGGCGTCCCAACCGCCAGCGGCGTGAAATCAAACTATTGTGTTTTGTTTGTTCCTGGTTTGTAACCAGTCCCAGAAGCAATTAGATGCTATCTCCCCCTTCAAATGCCCCTTTCCCCCCTTCCCACCGGCGAAGACGTATCTGCCCGCAGAAGGAGAACATTTCCGTCAGAAGAATGTATTTATCATGCTTCCGGTCGTTCGATGAAGGGACCGCATGGCATCTGCCTTCGTTGTCAGTTTCGCCCAGCTCACGACCTCTGTAGCCTCAACAGAACCCGAATTCGTTCCCATCAAGTCAGATTAGCTGGCCACGCTAATCTCAAGACATTTGAGCTCTGGTATTCTTAGCTGCGGCGAACCTGCAATGTCTCAGTTGATCGATTACCGTGCGGGCGGTGACGAATCGGGGACTTTTGCGTTCGGCGTTTCCGAAGATGGCATCATCCCTCATGCGGGGCCGTGAGCCAATCCGCCTCAATTTGCTCAAGTTCTAGCTTCACTTTGTTGGAGACTTCAGGAGTCTCTCGATCGAGGGCTTCCCCCCTGCCCCGCTCTCTTCGCGGGTTCTCATGCCTACCGGGATGGTTATCACCATGTCTAGCATGAATATCCTTCTCTTCCTTGCTGCGTACGAGACGCGATATGATAGATCGCTAATTCTTGTGCCATCCGGAGGAGCGTCAACTTCGGTTTTTCCTCTTTAATCCGACGTATTCCCATGCTGGCTTTTCCAGGGAGGTCGCTTTCTTCAAGCAGCTCGACCTCAGTATCGTGATCAATGCTATTGAACGATCAGTCTTGCTCGTGAAGGCGTTCCCTTCTATGGTTGAAACCCCATTCAGGTTGCAGCCCAGCCAGTCGTTATCTGATAATGTGTCCCCTCCCTGCCATCTCGATCACTTGCCGCCGAAACTCTCTTTTTCAGTGCCAGTTTAAAAATATTGCTGCCGATCATCTGGCGGCAGAGCGACGGCAACAATTGCCATTCGGCCCGAGCCACTCACGAATAATCTTCGGGTGATCGACGCCAGTGAACTATGGTCCTAAGCAAAGCCAAGGGTAATCGGACGTTCCTCAAACCGATCACCTCGGCGCCAAGATGTGCACCTGCTGCGTAAAATACGCTATTCTGGGGTATGTAACATTCAGTGAAGCCAGTTGCCAAGACATTACGATCCGGGGTCTCCCATTTGAGGCGTGGCAAGTTTCCGAGGATGTCGTGTGAGAAGTTCTATTGGAAGGCCTTCTCTCGATTTAGCCCCTCTCTCGTGTGATCGGCTTGAAATATGAGTGTCAATCGACAATTTGCCCAATATTGGCGCACCGTGACTTCATGGAGTCGTGGCTATATTTTTCCAGTTGCGGCAACCTTGGAGGAACTCCCCTGTTCGATGCGCAGCTCTGTTTCCGTCGATATTGCTCCTTGAATGACACACTGTGAACATGGATCGCACCGAATCTCTCCGGTGAATTACTTTTGCTAGCCGGGAAGACTCCTGGCTGAACTATGGATGGCGACTGGTTGTCTGACAGAGCCCAGAACACGTTTTCCGCGCACTCTCGCAAAAATAAGGCCCAGTGCCAGGTGCTTGGCGCTTGAACCTCAGACAGGGGGCACCACCGGGGTGTTGAGTGATGTATGTGTCGCTATTTTTGTCGATACTCTAGGAGACTCGGGGATCCGTGCTTATAAAAGGACCAGGGCAATGCCTGGAAGGAGAAATACAGGCCTCATCCCCATCGTCGCTTCATTACCCTCGCTAGTCCTACTTCACTCTCTACCCACTCTGAAACTCTTGCTAAACCCTATCCCTCAGGCTCTAGGTGTCGATCGACGCAGCGTGCTTGCATCGTCGCCGTATTGTTTAAGCTCGAAGACCTAGATCACCTCCACTCTGTCAGTAGCAACTTCTTCTGCTCTCTAAATGACTTTCTTCGACGCCAGACGAGCTAATCTTCTCATCTTTTCCGCGAAAATCTAGCTTCCTCGATGTCTTCCCATCCCCCGAGTCATCCCGCCGCGGGGCCTACGAACGAGGAGATAGCCATGTATATGAACATCGCAATTTGGGGATGTGTTGGCCTTTTTGCTCTTGCCAACCTCCCTCGTGCTTGGGCCCGCTATCGCCATCCAACGGCGAGACGGCCGACGCTCCGTTTCAAGACTGCCTCCAAAAAGGCCAAGCAGGCACCCCAAAGACATGGTATTCCACGCACTGACTCCACCGCGGCCAACAGCATCGGCCGCGATGACAATAGCCCCATTAAGGACAAAGGAGAGAGTTATGCTTTTGAATTCAGTCCTACCTCTCCCATCGAAGCACCTACCGTACCTTCCACGACTCAAACATCTTCTGTACCTGCTCGAGTCCACTCCTTGGCTGCGAGGTTCCATCGCGCCAACCGCTACCTTCACCGACCATTCTTGAATACCGGATATACTATCGGACAGACTATCGCTTTCTCCATCTATTCGACCTTTATCGTTTTCGGATGCTTCTACCGGAGCTTCCTTCCGACGTTCATGCCAAGGCGAGCGGGTTCGATGGCCATTGGCCAATTCCCTTTGATCTTTGCTCTCGGAGCGAAGAACAACATCGTCGGATTCTTGCTGGGTGTTGGGTACGAGAAGGTGAGAGCCACGAACCACGAACCACGAACTAATTTGAAGATTTGGAGCTCATCGAACCATTAACGTCATAGCTCAATGTCTGGCACCGTTGGGTTGGCAAGATGATCTTCTTTGCAAGTCTGGCTCACGTTGTTGGTTGGTTGGTCCGATGGACTATTTCCGGTAAACTTGTTATGGCCACGTCTGCCCATCCTGAGGGTTGGGCAATGTTCGGCGGGGTCTGCTTCTTAGCCATAATTAGCCTCCCTCCTATCCGAAAGTCTTACTACCGGGTATTCTGGCATGCGCACTGGATTGGTTACTTATCAATGATCATTGGGGTAGGTGATTTCCGCCCGATGCTTCGGGTCGCCGCCTCCACACGAGACTAATTGCCAAAACATTCCTTTTCCAGGTCGGCTTCCATTACGACGAAGGATGGAAGTGGGCTGTAGTTGCCGGAGCGATGCTTGTCTTTGATCATGTAAGTTTGCGTGTCTTCGTGACGTCTGTTCCATCCGGGCTTCTTCCGGCCGAGCCTCGGCTGATCCTCCATCGGCTTCCTCCTTTATTTGCCTCATGTCTCACATCCTCCCCGAACCCTGTAGATCTGCCGGCTCTTCAAAACTACTTTCGTCTATGCAACAATAACCACTATCCCCGAGCTCGGGTGCACTCGTATCGAGGTGCCCCACTTGACACGTGGGTGGAGGGCAGGGCAACACGTCCGCCTCCGGACCGTCTCGTCGCTCATGGGACCACTTGATGCACTCGAAGCACACCCTCTGACAATTGCCACCGTCTCCGAGAGCGATGGAGGAGAGGGTCTCACTCTATATGCAAAGAATGCCGGTGACTGGACAAATCGACTCTATGAGGCGGCCAAAGGCGCTCCGAAGGAGCTCGAAGGGGGGTCGACGGAGAAGGGACTTCAGAGTGCACCGGAGCAGAGCACCAAGATGCGAATGATCATCGAAGGGCCCTATGGTAGGTGATATCTACTCCGTTCGACATATTGACTAACCGGTATCTGGATCGTTTCAAGGTGGAACTGGTCACGACGTCTTTTCGAGCTTTTCGTCTGCATTTATCGTCTCTGGCGGAAGTGGTATCACCTTCGGGCTGTCGAGCGTTGACGAAATCCTCCGGGAAGCGGAAGCAGGGCTCGCAAAAACCCGACTGGTTCAGTTTGTATGGATTATTCAGGATCCAGGTGAGCTTTTGAGTCTCTTGCTACTAAGGTGAAACAACATCGACTAACACCACTGTGGTTGCTTAGGCTGCTTGATGTCGATGATGCTTGTGCTCCAGACATTCATCAACCGCGCCACTCGACTTCGAAATATCAAAGTCAACATCGACATTTTTTACACGCGAGCCATTCCTTTGAGCATGGCCCAGACTCTCGAAAATGCAAGCAGTCTTCCAGAGAATGTCACTCTCAGCCCAGGGCGTCCCAAGTTCGGAAATATGTTGGAGCGATTTATTGACCAGACAAGGGAGTTGGAAACAAGCTCGAATAATCTTCATGGTGCGGTAGTTGGCTGCTGTGGACCTGCGAGCTTAGGTGAAAGCGTGAAGCGAGCCGCAATGAGCATCAAAGGAAGCAAGCGTTCGGCAGTAGGAGGAGTCGAGTTGGTTGAGGAGTAAGTACTCTCAAAAATCTGCAGCGTGTTCTACGTCTGATTTAAATTGCTTTAGGTTGTTTAGTTGGTAACGAACCTCTGTAACTTTTGGTTTGTGTTCTGATCGGCGGGCTGTGTTATCTTATCGGCGCGGAGACGAAAACGATGTTTGCCTGCAGTTTGACCCTGCAGTCCAAAACGCGATCACTAGACGACACTTAGACGTAACCCGCCCACCCGACGTTTTTCATCCATGTCTTCTGTTTCTCTACGACGACTGGTTTCGTTTTTCTCATACTTGCAACAATGTAGCATCTTATTCCTCCCCCCTTCTCAAAACATTTCGGCTGGCGTAACACTGGCGACGACCCCTGGGTTGCGAGCGAGCGAATGCAACTGGTGAACTGTTGCGCTTCTAAAGTTCACCCGAGGCCATTCTAGAAACTCTGAAAGCCACCGATTGCGAGCTTCACAGCTAAAATGGAAAGATGGAAACTCTCGAACGCGGTCTGAACTCCGGTCGGAAGGCAAGTCACGGTCTGGATTTCCGGGCCTGAATCCCCTTGACCCCTCCTTATCGAAATCAGCTCATCGTTCGCCCCTTGTATCTTACAGGAGTTTGGTCTCAGCTTAGGACCGGATTAGTCTTTCGAGGGAAAGGATGCATCGCGGGGACTTGCTCACGTGGCGCTGCAACACGAGGCAGGGGACGCCTGCCTCATGTCATGTACACAGGCCGGGCCCGCGCAGCTACCTGGCCTTTATACCGCCAACCTCATTTTCACCTCGCATTGAAGATGTCAGCACTAATCGCCACTCGAACTTCATCTTCCACTTCAACTCTTCCACCACCATCATCCCAACCACCTCCAACGTTAGCAGCAAATTCAACGCTGCCCAATCCACCAGGATAACTCATGCCAATCATCGACAAACCGCTTCCTCCGCCTCCTAGGGACTCCGGTCTCCTTAGTACATCGTCCCGATTCGTCTCCGCCTCTCCCGAGCCCATATCCCGCAGTCCCTCTACCGCCTCAGCTGCCCATTATCAGCGACCACGCGCCCCATCACCTCCAAGCACCCGAGCACCGACAGAGGCAACAACACCTAAGGCTCAATTCACAGTCACTTACAACCAACAATTCGATGCCAAGGCACTCCACCCTCGAAACCTCTTTACCCCGCCAGCGGCTGGTCCGTCAACGGGTCCTCGGATGATTTCCGTCCCATTTATCCCACCTGAAAAGCCTAAAGAACGTCGCCCGACACTCTGGCAATCTCTGAAACGGACGCCACAAGCAGAGCCGTCCGATGGACAATGGAAGGCAGCCCTGCCGAAATACCTCATGCCACCAGCATTCGCGACTCCAGCTCCTGTCCCTGTGGTTGGACCAAGTCGACCTCGAGGAGGGGCCAAGGGTAAATTAATGGGGGGGTGGAAGATTCCTAATCTTCTTCCGAAATGGGGTCACGATCAGCCGGATAACCGGCCTCCGAATCCTTCAAATGGACGGGTGATAACTAACCTTGATGATCCCGATCCCGAAACACCAGAAGACCCTCTGCTTCCACCATTACTCCCTACATCCCCAACCGTCTACTCTGATGAGGCATATCCTGCTCCGCGGGATACGTACGGTCCAACTTCCACGGCTCCATCCGATGTCGGTACATCAATCTCCCGAAGACCTGCTCGGCGCTCACGTCCTCCTCCTCCGCCACCACCACCCGCTCATCGCACACCCAAACGACCAACTCGGGCAATACCACCTCCTGGATCCCAAGCTAGCTGGGTGACGTTTGGTCGGTTTGGTCAAACACCAGCTCCGTCGACCTACCACGATGGAGAGTCGGTGCTCTCCGGAACTGGGACGGAAGCAGACAGGGTGACCGTCGGTGACCGCTCGACGTATGCAGCTAATCGAGAAACTTTCAACACCAATCGGAGAACCTTCGTTACCGATCGATCCGTGTTCACCGCTGGAGGAGTGGCGAACTTCGCGGGAATCCGCAGTATGGAAGGTTTGAACAGCCTGGCCAGTCGTCCCCCAACTCCCGACGCATCACCTACCAAAACGCGCTCTGACCGATTTGAGCCCGAGCTGGAATCACCTGTTGAACACCCAGAGTTACCTGTTGGTCCTTCGATGATGTTCTCGATGGCAACAGCCCCGAGCCAATACCCACCAGAGACCCCAGTTGCGGAAACCCCTATCACTGAAACAGAACCACCCGTCGACTCCCCGACCCAACCACCATACCGTTCCACGTACGCTGAAACTTATCAGACCTACGAAGGCACCATTCCTCCAAGTCCGGAGGACGAGAGACCGCGTATAGTGATTACAAGGGCCGACTCGGGCTATCCGGCGACGGCAGCCAGCGAACAAGAGGAACACGAACCCAGTCCCACCAGTCCAATGCCGAACCGAGATACCACATTTACAACTCAGACCGGAATGACCGACGGTATGCGGGCTTCAATGCTGAACCGAGGTACCACATTTACTACTCAAACCGGAATGACCGACGTCATGCGGGCTCCAGTGCCGAACCGAGATTCCACATACACTACGCAGACCGGAATGACCGACGGCATGCGGGCTCCCAGCGAGATCGCCACCACCGGCGGTCTAACCCGAAACAACACGCAAGTGTCGCGCGATCGCGGTGCGGTTTCCAGGTCCAATTCGGGCGATTCCGGGACGCCTGAGCAGTCTCCGACCAGTGATACCAAGGTGTCGCATCACAGCGAGGAGAAAACTTCGAAGAGGAGTAGCCCCGTATCGACTCACCAGAGCCAGCGAAGGAGCCGGCCTGTCCGTCATCAACGCATCGCAGACCCGAACGGAAGGTACTCGAGGAAACCATTTGGATACTTCCACCGCTATCCTAGGAGGTCTTCCGCGCTTGATCCAAAGAACCTCACCCGTGCGAGCATGCGTAGAGCTCGGGCTGTGAAAGGCCGGAGCGGCGCCAGCACCAGCAGCTCGCGAACTTACATTCCAAGCCGCATCGGTCGCCTTCGCAGACTGTTCAGGGACCTTGTCAACCTTCCATGGCGAGGTGATAGCGACTATTACGGTGGGTCAAGAGGGATCAGCGCTGTCCACCACTTCCGGGCCGGCGGCAATCGGGGAGGTGTCTCCATTCGACCCAGGAGGGATTCGAATATCCCCAGAGTGCCGTGGTACCGGGCCAAGAGATCGTCACTCAGGATGGACATGCCGCGGAACCCAGGACAAGTGCAGGGGTGGCAAGGTCTACGCACTGGACTCAACTCTCCATTGACGGACGGCAGTGAACGAGGCACCCTAGATCGATTCGGGCACCTGCCCGCCTCTGCAAGCCCCTTTGTCTCACCATATCAGATGCGATCTCCGTACGACGAGGTACCTCCAGTGCCCATCATCAAGAAACGCACCCCGTCCCCTCTCGTCCCACAACAGTTCACCGGCGGCCTCATGCATGCCTCTCCTTCGACTATGGCCAGCCATTCCCCCGGCTCCAAGTCTCTCAAGAACCAACATGCTCTACTGGACTCCTACAATCATGCTACTTTAAGCCCACCAATGCCCCCCGATTCCATTCCCCCACCAGTCACTGCCCTCCCAGATGGGTACTTCCCAGATGGGTACGGCTTCCCAGTTCCGCCCCCTGAACACCAACCTCCATCCAGATTCCGCGTTACGACCGGTGTGCCATCCACTGCATACCCAGCTTCAGCCTTCCATGACTATGATGAGGATGAGGACGAGGGCGTTCCAGCCCCCCATGGTATTCTGATAACCAAGCCTGGAGATCCGCCACTATGGATGCCATTCGAAAAACCTGGCGCCCAACATCCACCAATGCCACCTCCCTATGCTGCCCCTGCATCGCCTCCTGATGACTATCAGAGGCAGGCGCCGAGGCGCAGATCAAGGAATAAAGGGGGGAGGGGACTTCCAGTAACCATTCATGCCACCAACACCATTCATGCTACCCACACCATTCACGCCCCCAATAACATTCACACCCCCAATACCATCCACACCCCCAATACCATCCTTTCGTCAAGCACTGGGATGAGGGGCAAGCAAGCCACGCAGAGTACCATGACGACCGAGTACGCCCCTAGTCAGATTGGAGCGGCTGTATAACTATGCTTTCGTTCCGAAAGCCTCATTGCTTCGTCTCGCGTATAAAAACCTTTCCATGTTGATAATTATGAGTACATGTATGTAATAACGAGCTGTCCTATATTGTATTTTAGTCGGAATTCGCTTTGTGTTCGAAACAATCTATTACCCAAAATGGTGGACAATCGTTAAGCACTTTGGTTTGTCAGAAATGCATCGATCCATCTGAGTCCCTCAAACAGAAGCTTCTATGAATCCATTTCGGTCCACCAAATTCCCGTCATTCGCCGTCTCTACCAGTTCCCTCTGCCAGAAGAGCTTTGTGCTAGGAACAAGCGATTGGACCAGCTTTAAGAAGTCGCCTTTCCTCGGAGCCCATGCAAAGCCGTGTTGGCGCATGTGACCCTTAGCACTAAGGGCATGGGAAAAGTTGTGTTTACCAGAAAGGCAAGCACTCTGACTTACTGACGCCACCTCCGGGAGTCTCGGCCATGGTTTCGCACTGGCACCCTTGAATTTCCCTTTCTCTCTCCAAGATCTGCTTGGACACCAAACACAGAGCGAAAAACTTGCCGCCGGACTACGGGCTCGCGTCTTGCATTATATTGACCCCAAACCCACTGAAAGTCGCGCTCGCCCCTCTACTCACAGAGCTCTGTAGCTCTTTTACTCTCACTCTTCGATACTCTCGCTCTTCGATACTTTCACTCATTGATACGCGCCATGGATGACCAGAACCCCTCAGAACATCCTCCTAGAGTAGTGTTCGATTCCTTGATCTCCGAGCGGGAGCCATGCACCCCATCAAAACCGCCTCAACTTGAAATCCGCAAGTCCGAAAGGCATTTCGAGATTGTTGGACTTATTTCCACCGTTTCGGTCTTTTGCATCACGGCCGGCACGGCAACCCTGATATTAGGGTGGCTCTATGCGTTTCATGATCCAGTCGCAGCAGGAGGGGGGATCATGTCAGCTATACAGAATGGGACGTTTATAATCAAGGAACCTTCGGGCCCAGCCAGCGAGGGTTCCCTAGCATCTCAGACACATATTCAAACTCTACGAATTTTGACGTTCTCAGCGTTGGCGGTGAGTTTGGGCGGATATACCACACTCCCTGTCGACTAACTTGGGTTTACGGGCAGAGCCATCTTGTCTCCCTTACAAGTACGATCCTGGTGACTCTGCTGGCGTATCGCTCAGCCAGACAGTGGTTACACGCTTCAGAGAATCCAGAAGACACAAATCTCACTCCCATTCAGTGCGTCCCTCGAATCGAAATGTCTTGGGTGAACATGCAAGCACTGACCACCGACCAAACGGCGACAGGTATGGACTACTCGTCCGGACACTTGGCTCGGGAAGCCTAATGTCACTCATCAACACCCTGCGGTACACATGCCGCTCAAAAAGAGCTACTACGCCAAGGCTTTTCAAGGAAGCCTTTGTAGGCGTCGCCGGAATCTATATTCTCAGTCACGTCGTCGGTGTCATTGATCTGTGGTTGCACAGTAGGGCCCGTTCAATCTCCGTCTTTCGGGGCATACCTGTCCAATCCGAGGCGTTGTACGGACTCGCGTACAACGAGACCACATGCGGTCCATTCAGTACGACGGGGTTGCCCTGTAAAAATCTCATCTCCACCCGATCGGGTGGTACATATTGGGCTGATGGTGAAACACGGATGTACCTTGAAGGCTTTGACACCATGTCGGGCACCAACCCGGATCTGACCTTGGAATATATTAACGACACTGCTATCCTCGTCCCTGGTTCAAACCGAAATTTCAAGTCTCAAGGGTTTAATATCAATACTCACGGTCTTAGTGTGGAGTGCACAAACCTTAGGGATGAGTGCGACAGGCCACAGTCGCCTTTCCCTGTATCCATCTTTCCAGGTTCAAGCCCAGTTACCAATTGCTCAAACGCCGGATACCCGCGCTTTCCATACTATACCTCTGGAGAGCTGGAATTCTCGGGATATGATTCTCGGAATATCGAAAATTTGGTGCTAGGGATAATCGGAGACGAAATGGGAGGAATGTTGTAGGCTAAGCAAAACCACGAAGTAGAGTGACCCCTGGCTCATCCTTCTCTCTCCATCTAGAAACGGTACGGCGGATTTCTCGATGGGGTGGACATCCAACCCGGCAACAACGGTCGTCCAGCTGCGTTGGAACGACCCCACCACACGCTTTTGGGTGAACCACGGAACTCCTGGCGTTTACTACCTCAACGCCCTGGACCTATATGCAAAATGCAAAATGACATATCTCGACGTTATTGCCAAATATGATCCCATAGGAGCCAAATGGACCATTGCCGAGACAAGTCTTTCTCGGTCGGAGCTCGCTTCCATCTTCTGGACGCCGATGATCTTCCAACTCTGGACTGACGATCTTCGCTACACCCTCACTCCAGACATACTCATTGGGCCGGAAGATTTGTTTGATAACCTCGCGTCATGGATGTCGAAATACGGGATAGCATACATTGCCCCTCTATTGAAGTTTACTGCAGCCTCTAACGTCACCACACCTCAATCCGTCGCCTTGGGACTGTATCCTGTGGCACCCACACTTCTCTTGGTTGGCTGTCTTTACATCTATTCCGTCACTGCCCTCGTCATTTTCTTCCTCTCATGCATGTCCAACAACCGCACGATTTTCGTTCCCCGCGAATTCACGAGGAAAAAAGAGCGGGACAAGGAGAGCTCAGCATTGGAGGTGGCTCAAGCGTGGTTGACAGACCCTTTACCATTCATTGGATCAGTATTTCCGGGTAGGGATGGGCGACACATTACACGCTCCGTGGAGGGTGATCCGCTTCGTCAAGTGTATGACAGCGATTGGGGGTTGGTGAAGGTTGGAATCGGGCTGGACAAGGGGAGCAAGGGAGAGATGATCTTCAGACTCATGCGGCAGAGTCATTCTCGGACGCGAAGATATGGGAAGCAGTTCCCTTTTGTGCACGAGGATACTACAATGCAGGAGGAACCGATCTCGCAGCCGCTAGACTCGGAACCTCAACGTTGCGGGAAATCAGACAAGCCCTCCTCGTCATTAGAGCGTCCTCAACTTAAGATCCACAGGTCACGAAGACGGTGCAGAGTTGTTGGACTTCTTCCTACGCTTTGTGTCGTTGCCATCACAGGCGGTGGGGCAACCCTGGTACTTGGATGGCTCTATGTATTTCAGGACCCTGTCGAAAGCCGTGCGGGTATTCTTTCCGCGCTACGCAACGGATCGTTTGTTATCATGGAACCCTCCACATCCAAAGAATTTCTTTTCTCCCAGACGCAGACAGAGACGTTACGGATATTGTTGTTTTCAGCCTTGGCGGTGAGTCAAAGTGGCTTCAGATTCATTTCAACCACCAATATTGAATTGATAGAGCCATATGGTATCGGTTGCAAGTACTACCTTAGTGACGTTGCTCGCGTATTGTGCGGCGACGCAGTGGCTACGGGCTTCAGAAGATCCAGACGACGTAAACCTCACTCCTATCCAGTAGGTTCTCTGAACCTAACCTTCGCCCATGAGCCCGTCACTGATCACCAGCTAATATGCGAACAGATATGGACTGCTAGTCCGGACCCTTGGCTCTGGAGGCTTGATGTCGATTATCAACAGTTTGCGTTATGTTAGCCGGTCGAGAAGAGGCAAAGTACCTGGGTTCTTCAAGGAGGCATTGGCCGGCGTAACCGGAATCTACCTCCTTACTCATATGGTCGGATTGGTTGATCTGTGGTTACACAGCAGCGCTACGGCAGTATCTGTCATTCGGTCCACCCCTTTCGAGCTCGAGGCTCCATACGGAATCACCTACAGCGATGACAAATGCGGCCCATTCAACAAAACTGAACTGCCCTGCCAGAAGCTCGTAAGGCCTCACGAGGGGAACATGGCATTCGCCCCCGAAAACCTAGCGGTACCCGCAGCAAGCTACAACGCTATCCTGGACATCAACCCGTATTTAAAGTTGGAGCGCGTCAGCGGAGCAACAATCCTCGTTCCAGGTCCTACTAGAAACTACCAGTCTCAAACGTTTGATTTTAATACTCATGGGCTTCACGTGCAATGCGTGAACTTAGAGGATCGATGCGAGAAGCTGGCTGCGCCTCTCCCCCAATTCCTTGTACCAGGACGGAGCCCCGTTACTAATTGCTCAAAAGCCGGATACCCACGAATCCCATACTATACGACAGGGAAGCTCAGCCCTTCGGGAGTCGATACGAGGAATATCGAGACCTTGGTGTTGGGCCTCATCGGCAATGAGATGGGGGGAATGATGTACGTCAAACCAGCCTCAAATAGATCGTAACTCATGATTCAATTTATCTTAGTAATGGTACAGCAGATTTCTCTTCAGCGTGGACGCCCAACCCAGCTTCGACGGTTGTTCAAATCCGATGGCCTCAGGTCACTACACATGATACTGCTAAGAGTCTTGGCGGCGCGTATCTCCACACCCCAGACCTATATGCAACGTGCAGCTTGACATATCTAGACATCGTTGCGCACTATGACTCACTGGAAGCCAAATGGAGCATCCTAGAAGCAAGTCCCTCCTCGGCGGAACTGGCGTCCGTCTTTTGGACGCCGTTGATGTTCCAATGGGCGGACACTCACCTCCTCCATGCCCTCAAACCGTACATGACCGAAATTGACGAAAAATCCATAGAAATGCTGGAGACAGCACTTGCAAGAGCGAATATGGGGTTTGTCACCTCTCTGATGAAATTCATATCAGCATCCAATGTCACTACTCCCCGACCAGTTGCCTTAGGAGTGTATCCCGCCGCGCCCACCCTTCTCTTGATCACCTGCCTCTACATCTACTCGTTTGCTGCCATCGCCGCCTTCGTTCTCGCTTGCGCTTCCAACAACCGGACCATTTTTGTGCCCCGTCACTTGACCAGAGATGGAGAACGGGATGAGGAGAGGTCAGCACTCGATGTGGCACAAACATGGCTCACCGACCCTTTACCTTTCATTGGATCGTTGTTCCCTGGTGGAGATGGACGAGAAGTCGCGCGTTCTGTGGAATGCGATCCGCTTCAGCAAGTCTACGACAGCAGCTGGGGGTTGGAGAAGGTGGGAGTTGGCCTGTATAAGGGGAGCAGGGAAGAGATGATCTTTGGACTTAAGCGGCAAACCTACCCTCGATCTCGGCGGTATGGGCTTGTTTTTTCTGTCAAAGATGTACATGTAGAGAGAGTTTAGCAAGAGCAACTTCCCATTCACGGAGACGTTGAGATCATACCGTCACTTGCTGCTACAGGTGGGGTCGAACCCTGACGGTTGATCCGACTATTTCCTGTCCCTTGAGTTTTCGAACCATTCACTGTATTTAATTAGCATTCTATCACTTGCTCGAAGTGATCTTGTTTTTTTTTTTCCAATACATTTGCGTCCGAGCCTAGGTTCGAGCGGTAAGTCGAGGAGTTCCTCCAAAACAGCTTCCCACAGGTGATTTGGGAGCACATCTGCAGATGAGCGAATCTTCATCTCAAGCGGCGGATAACGGCCTAAGCTGGTCTGAGGATCGATCAGTCAACGAAATTCTTATTATCGTCGCTCACGGGTCAGGCAGAGGGGTGGCGATTAGAAGCTTGGGAAAAGCCGCGGTTGTCAGCAAAGGAGCATTAGGACTCATCGTAGCCACCTCCAGGTACCAGGGGTTCTTGTGCTTAATAGCTTAGACGACAGAGGAGGAAGAGGAAAAGGTTTGGGAATGGACGAGCATGGCTGGGTCCTCCGGCTGGTGGAGTAGGCTCCAAAGAACTATACGTCGACTTAGTCAGGTAGGCTTACTCCCAGAAACTCTTTACAAAGACCCACGATGGTGCCATCATAGGTAATCGTTCCAAAAGTGCCTTGCGGAGTAGCTTCTAGCTACCTCGAGTCTTCTCTTCGAGTTCGTCATATGCTGCGAGGGCAGGACCCTCAAGACAAGTAGACACTAATTGCGCACACCAGACGTCGTCTTCGTGCTTTCCATGATTGAACGCTGCTTTGCGAACCGCTCGGATGAGTTTGTCTGCAGGCCCTGTGCCATCAAAAATGGTGTCTTCTAAAGCTAGGAACTGATTAGGTGGTATACGTGGATATGGAAATGTGATGAGATACTCACGCGAATCAGACATGGGTTTGGAGGTGGGATACGAAAGACTGTACCCTACGATTGTAGCAATTTGGCGCCACACTTGCACACATATGGCGTGTCTTCCTGCCGCGCGGAACTCACCAGCCTGGTGCTCAAACTTCCGATCAATACTCCCCTGCTTTAAAAATGCTTGCTAGGCTTCTGGGAGCATTGCAGCGGACTCGGAGACTCGATAAGGTTTGAGATTTACGGAAAGGTTGATCTGTGGACTTGGGAGTGCGCGGCCAAATAAAGTGGTCACTTTCCAAGGCAGCGTATGACGAAGATTGGTGACTCAGATATTTGTAACGTGGAGAGTGAGAGAAACATTGTGATGAGAATGACATGGCAACCTACACTGTGAAGTTGATACGTCCAGTGCCAGGTCCGTGCCAGGTCCGTGCCGTGTCGCCCAAATTCTTGGCGAATAAAAATAATCAGCATCAGGATAAAATGGCATGAAAACTAAACTACTTATGACCAGATGACAGGCTGGTAGAGAACTCGGATCGGTGAGAGCGTGTAACCAAGCTCTGGCGACGCGGGATCTTCCAGGTTCTCTCTCATAGGTACTCCCTGAAGCAATGACACTTTTCAGACGATCTCAGCCACGCATTATGGTACCAATTCTTTATTTGCTGTTCTCACAAACTCCTACGGTCCCAGTAAAAGGCTTGAGATGCCCAGAAGGGCGCTCCCGTGTGTGAGATCACGGTTTTTAGAGACCACAGGGCCTCGATATCGAATAAAGGACGAAGCCCATCGTTGCGGACAAGCCCGTTTTGAAAATTCTACGACCGCCCTGCACCTCCAAGGCCTCTTTCAAACACAAGGCGCTTTGGAAATACAAAAATCAATGCCCTAAGGTTGGCTGAAAGCTAGTGACACGGCTTACAACACGCTGGAATCCTTGGGATCTCCCGCCTGCTGACTTGAAATCCGGGAGTAGTTTTAATTCGCCGTCGCCAAGACTGATGGTTGATTGCAAGAGCCAAAGTGCTGAACAAAGACAATGGAATCCTTCTGTGAGCGCAAGTATCTAAAACGCGCCGGAGACCAATTAGGTGAAACGCTCACATTTATCTGGATTCTTCCAAGCACAATCAAGACTACCATCTTGGCATATTATCCAAACATCGGACTGTAGATATGCAGCATCTTTGTTTGAAATATCCAAGCAGCATGACCTAGCGGATCTCTTCGAGCTAAGAACGTGTGACCGGGGTAGTGGGTGTAAGGCTCACAAGACGGAGTTATTGTCTATCACGCCGTTGCCATCCGGGAACATCAGGCGTAGTGGGCGATAGGATCCATCTTTGCCCTAAGCCAGGTGAAAGTTGTGGTCGCATAAAATGCTAGGTTATAAGACGACGCACCACAGTGCAAAGTTCGTGGAACACGGTGTTGCCTGACGTAGCTCGGGGACGAACACATAACGCCGTTGACAAGATCCTGCTTATAATAATAATGCCATGACCATTTTTGTGTCTGGAAAAAGAAATATAACCTAGTGTTATTGAAGATGTATCGACGACCCTGATGAAGCAATCAGGCTCCGCTGAGGGGGTCGGGTTCGCAACTGGACCGCTGCTATCCTTGCTTGTAGGCCCAGCAGCCGGGGGGATAGGCTCGGTTACTCTGAAGTAGCTCAATTTACGACTGATATACAATGTCCGCAGATAGGCACTCACGATTGTGACCCCGATTTGGTGATCGGGAATTGCTCCACAAGCTTGCTTCGAAGCAGTTTCCAGCTGTTCTGAACATCCTCTCCGAGTTTCTCGTAGAATAAAAAGGCGGGACCTTCCAGGCAAGTAGAGGCAAACCCAGCACACCAGGCATCGTCGTTGTGTTTTCCGGCCTGAAATGCGGCTTTTCGCACTCCTCGGATAAACTTGTCCGCCCCGCCTGAGCCGTCAAAGACGATATCATCCGAAAGCGCTGTGATCCTAGTTAATTAAACTTTATCACAAATGCCTGATGAGAAATCCCAACTTACTGAGATCAGCCATCATATCATGGAACGTTCACTAGATGTGTGGTTTGTGTGGGCGGTTTGTCAAGGTTTGCTCCGAGTCGGATCGAGGAGTCTTTCGCATTGGCGTTCCGGGATCTTCTAATCTGTGGTGATTTGGCAATTAGCATCCCTAGGTAGTGTAAGGCTCGAATGCCCCAAGGTTTCAAGCGTCTTTACCAGAGCCTGAGCCGGCCAGCCAATGCGAAAGCTGGTCTTCCCTGCCACCCATCCTGCAAGTCACCGCACTGCTAGATTTATTATACGAACGTCGGTAACAGAGTTACGGATTGTACATCCGCACATGCTATCTACTCAAGTTCAGGTAGACTAAATACTACACCCAAGACGGCATATTATGAAGAGAGAAGGAGGCGTTGCCCCGCCAAGAGACCATATTATCGACGGTTGCCAGGTATATTCAAGTTTCACATAAACATATCTTATGAGGCCGAGTATTCAGCCTCCCGGTCCCCGTATTTCTTGTGAAGCGTGTTCCATGAGTGGTCGTAGCGGTCACCCGGATCTTACAGGTTCAAACGCAAGACGCTTCCCCCACGAATGTCAGCTAATTCTGGCCTTAGGGGAGCTTATATGCCCAAATTACTTACGATTCTCTGGAAAAGCTGCGTGTTAATGGAGCCAAAGTTGGCAAACATTCTCAGTTCGCCGGTTGTGGCGTTGATAGCTGGTTGTAACAGCCAGCGCGCTACACAGAGTGTCAGCAGATTGCTTCCACTTTTGATGATTTCTGTCAAACAGGAGAGAGAATCGACACGTACTTTGATCTGGATTGGGCCAAGAGCAGTCTAGAGTGCCGTCTTGGCACGACATCCAAATGTTTGAATGAGTCCAGATTGCGTCGCCTTTGAGGTCTAAACCGCATGATCTGATTTCGGGGTATTTTCAGTTGAAAAAGTCCTCGAAGGGTAGTTCCAATCACAAGCTTACCCAAGACTATTATAACTCATGAATCCGGTTCCTTCTCTAAGGATGGCGTTAAGTGGATGTTCTCCGTCCCTGGACTTTACGACACAATGTCAAAAGACACCTTGCAATGTTTCGCGGGAAGCTGACTCACCCGTGCAAAGAGTTGATAGTAGTCCATCTTTCGGAGCCAAAGGCGCATGATCTTGGAAGTGTCCTTATTAACTATATAATACCCACTATCCCGATTGCGAAGAGTTGAGAGGTAGCCCAGAGTAAAGGAGTTTGCATCGATAATTCTAAGCACCCCGACCTTGGGTGCATTCTCCACTTCCGGTGAAAGGAACGATTTCGGGGAAATGGGGGTGAAGGGAATGTTTGGCCCTGCAGCTGCTGCAGCCGCCGGCATGGGTGCAGCTGCCCTACAACAGAAGATACAGATAAGTTTAGGTCGCATTCGGGGCAGCGGAAAGATCTCACGACTGGGACACCGAGCGGAATCTGGTCAGGAGGGCACTCAGGAGCAGCTTCCAGCTCGCTCGTGTGTGGTCTCCGAGCTCCTCGTAAAAGTCGAGCGCTACTCCTTCGAGACACGTTGAAGCAAATGTCGCGCACCATGCGTCATCGTCGTGCTTTCCAAAGTTGAATGCGGCTTTGCGGACTGCTCGGATGAACCGGTCCACTCCGGCGCCTGTTCCGTCAAACACTATATCTTCTGATGGCACTGCTCTCAAAAAATAAATATATATATATATAAACCGCCCGTGTAGGCCGAATTTAGAGTAGCACTGACCTAGGTCGGACATGGTTGTGGTCTTTTTAAACCACCTTGAGGCTGTACTGCTGCTCTGAGTTTGACGCAATCGTCTTTTCCCAGATTACCCATCTAGCCTTGGACAACGGGACGGCCGGCAATTTCCGGAATAGGAACACGGCGTGGTGTGAGAAATAGCCCCCACAGGCAGGCTGCAACACGGAAGTAGTTCTCTGAGCAACAGTCATTATAGTAGTCGCGTTTCGGGTCTGGGGTGTGCGTTATGGCCGTGCGCCGATGCGGAACATTGCCGTTCTCCCCTTGCGTGGCTGGACCCGAGCGGCCTGACCGGCTTATAACATACCATTGAGCGTGTTCTCGGGCTGTGAAGGCACTCCCCATCAAAATGACATGAGGAGCTGTCCTCTTCCCCAAGGGCCAGATCATATCTAATCTTTCCGAAACCCGCCCCAGGCGAAATCAATGGAAATTACGAAAATTGCATCGCACAATTCGGTTGCCGATATCGTTAACGAGGCACGACGGGGCAACCAGGGTTATCTGATAAGCGAAGGTTATCGGGCGAATTTGGGACATAGCTGCTTGTCACAGTTTGCCATGTTGGGGTTTCGACGTGGACCGGCCGGTTGCCAGCTATGCCTAATAATATACGCATCTAGCAACTCCCAATCTTCACTTTCAACGTCGTACAGGTATACGTCTAACAGTCCAGCGCAGGTCGTAGGGGTGAGTAGTAAGCGTGGCCGTCGGGCAGTGGAGTGGAGGATGCTGACCGAGATGACCTGTACCCTCCAAATCCGTATCGCCGCCGCGGACTAAGCTCGACAGAAACCCGTCTCTTCAAATTCTTCCACTCCTTTCTGCCCCTTCCCTTCCCTTCCCCAGACACTTTTTTCCTCTTATAACCTCTCTCTATCAGTCTATCCGTAGTTCTCCCACCACCCTTTTACCCTTTGGCTCGCTTTAAAACACCCAGCCATGGAGGCCCTCAAGACACCTCTCTCGGCCGCTTTTTCAGCGCTCTGGACCAAAGCATCCACCTCGACCGCAAAAGCGTTTCTTCCTGGCGAAGATACTGCTCTCACAGCTGGAATGGAGTCCAAGTTCCCATCAACCGCAGAGAAATGCGAGCTGAGGATAGAGGGAATGACGTGCGGTTCATGTGTCGAGGTAGGACATTATTGCAATCTTGGCTGACCGATCCTCAAGAGTGCTGAACCTCTTCGCTGCAACAGGCCATAGAGTCTCAGATGCGAACACAACCTGGCATACACTCGATCAAGGTCGCTTTACTTGCCGAGAGGGCTGTCATTGAGTACGACCCAGACCAATGGTCAACGGAGAAGCTTGCCAACGTGAGTCCCCTTTTGTTCTACCGACCGAGGCGACGGACTTCCTAGCTAAAATGTCGGTGGCTCGGCTTTCCTTCAGGAAATCGAAGACATTGGCTTCGGTGCGACATATATCCCACCGGCACGATCCGACACCATTAGCTTCAAGATCTATGGCATGACCTGTTCAGCCTGCGTCAACACCGTCGAGACCCAGTTAGCCGCCGAACCGGGCATCACTTCTGTCTCGGTCTCGCTCGCCACGGAATCCTGCAAGATCATCTACGAACCCGATGTCATTGGCCCGCGGGATATGGTAGATCGAATCGAGGACATGGGTTTCGACGCGGTGTTAGATGACGAATCCAATGCGACACAGCTTCGGTCGCTTACCCGAACCAAGGAGATCCACGCTTGGAGGGACCAATTCCGTTTTTCTCTCGCGTTCGCCGTGCCGGTGTTCTTTACCTCGATGATCGCCATGAATATTTCGTGGCTGCGCCCCATCGTCATGTACCAGGTGATCGTCGGCGTGCCGCTGGGAGACCTCATCTGCCTCGCCCTTACAACACCAGCCCAATTCTGGCTTGGCAAGAGGTTCTACATCAGCGCTTGGAAGTCCGTGAGGCATGGTTCCGCAACGATGGATGTTCTTGTCGTGCTTGGGACTACGGCGGCCTACACATACTCCGTCTTCGCTCTCATCGCCTCGGCCCTTTCCAGGGACCCGGAGTACCACCCAGCAACGTTCTTCGACACCTCCACCATGCTCATCACCTTCATCTCACTCGGCCGCTATCTCGAGAACACGGCCAAAGGCAAGACTTCAGCCGCTTTGACCGACCTCATGGCGCTCGCACCTTCCATGGCCACTATCTACACCGACGCGCCCAAGTGCACGGTGGAAAAGAAAGTTGCGACCGAGTTGGTTCAAGTTGGAGACTACGTCAAGCTTATCCCGGGAGACAAAATCCCAGCAGACGGAACTGTAGTGAAAGGATCTTCGACCGTGGACGAGAGTGCCGTTACGGGAGAGCCCGTTCCATGCGTCAAGCAAGTCGGAGACGCCGTCATTGGCGGAACAGTCAACGGCCTCGGCACGTTCGACATGGTCGTCACGCGCGCAGGAAAAGATACCGCATTAGCCCAAATCGTCAAGCTCGTCGAGGACGCCCAAACTTCCAAGGCCCCCATCCAAGCGTTCGCAGACAGAGTCGCTGGATTCTTCGTACCGACCGTCATCACCTTGTCCGTCGTGACGTTCATCGGATGGATGATCGTCTCGTACATGCTCACCGAAGGATCCTTACCGGACATCTTCAGCCACCCCGGTGCGACGAAACTCTCAGTGTGCCTCAACCTCTGCATCTCGGTCGTCGTGGTCGCTTGCCCTTGCGCTCTGGGACTGAGCACGCCCACGGCGATTATGGTCGGAACCGGCGTTGGAGCGAGGAACGGCATCTTGATCAAGGGTGGACGAGCGATGGAAGCTGGGAGGCTGGTCAAGCGCGTCGTGTTGGACAAGACCGGGACGGTGACCGAGGGCAAGTTGACCCTCGTGTCGATGGCGTGGGCGCCCTCGCTGGCTGTTTCTGGAACAAAGGACGCCGCGGTCACACCGGCATTCGATCGCACCTCCTTCGAAGATAGGGAATTGCTCCTCCCGTCGGCGGATGGAGTGACCAGCAGGCTTTCGGTTTTGGCTATGGTTGCATCGGCGGAGGCGAGGTCCGAACACCCCTTGGCACGCGCGGTGGCTGCGTATGGAAAGGAGACTCTCTCAAAGATTGGACCTAATGCTCCGTCGGCGGAGGTCGACTCTTTCGAGAGCATCACCGGAGCTGGCGTTCGGGCGACGGTCAAGTTGACGGAGAACAAGGCGGCTGTCAGAACCTACGAGGTTCTCGTCGGTACTTCCATGTTCATTCGCCAATCTAAGCGGACGTCTTCAATCTCGAATCTGCCCTCGTCACTCTCAACGTTCGAAGCCGCCGAGTCCGAAAAGGGTCGAACCGTCATTTTCGCCTCCGTTTCAAATTCGTCCAGCCAGTCACCTTACCCCGTCCTCGCGGTTTCCTTATCCGACGTACCGAAACCTTCGTCAAAACGGGCGATCGCAGCATTGCAAGCCATGGGCATCGAGGTTAACCTTATGACCGGAGACAGTGAGACGACTGCGCTGGCAGTTGCGAGGGAGGTTGGAATTCGACCTGATGGAGTATGGTCCAGGATGAGCCCCAAGGGCAAAGGTTCAACGATTACGGAGTTGATTGAGAAGACTAAGGGTGGCGTGGCGATGGTATGTGACGTTCGACTTCAGTGAAGGCTTTTCGCTAACCCTCGCGTCATATCTAGGTCGGGGACGGTATCAACGACTCTCCAGCACTAGTCGCTGCTACTGTCGGCATTGCCCTGTCCTCTGGGACCTCTGTCGCCGTAGAAGCTGCCGATATCGTTCTCATGCGATCCGACCTCTTGGACGTTGTGGCCGCTTTACATCTCACTCGCAAGATTTACTCTGTCATCCGACGCAACCTCTTATGGGCATGCATCTACAACGTTCTCGGAATTCCTCTTGCAATGGGACTCTTCCTCCCATGGGGCGTTCACCTTCATCCTATGGCTGCTGGTTTCGCTATGGCTTGCTCGAGCGTCAGCGTCGTTACCAGTAGTTTGACGCTGCGTTGGTGGAAGCGACCAGCCTCGTCGGTCATGCCTGACGAGAAGGAAATCGTGGAGGAACCTCAGGATGAGGGTATCTTTGAGAGTGCCAAGTCCGCGGTCAGTGGCGCGCTCGACGGCGTCCGAGGCTTGCTCGGCAGACGGACGAGCCAGGAAGGATACGTCCCAGTTCCTCTAGAAGTGCTTCGCGGCGATGCTAGGGCATAATCCTCCACCCTTGGTTCGGTTCTTTCACATTTCGTAGTTCTTATTTTTCTGGATTGGGTACGGTGCATTCCACGTTCTTTCTGCTTCTTCGCTATCATTTGTATTTTCTATTCGTTTGTAATACTATGGAACTGTTCTTAGGCATCGCGATGATCCTACACTCCCCCTTGAGAATTATCAATTGCCTAGATGGGCACGGGCGTGTGGATAGTCACAGAAGGGAGTGCACTCCTCCGTGCATCTGCTGGTGAAAATCAGCGAGTCTGGTTTCCTAAAGCTTTCGCTCCTCCATTGGATAGAATATGAGAACCTTGTCAATATATACCAAGAAATAGACATACAGTGATTGGAGAGAAACCGTTCGATCTTCAGAGGTGGATGAATTCCTCCGTTCTCGAAGGCTTGGTCCTCGAAGGCTGAACTGCGACCGGGACCTTTTCAAACTTTCGAGTTTGGTGACTGTCTCTGGGAGAAATCTAACAGGCGAATCAGGTCGCTAATCATCTCGTTGACATTGCGGTTTCGACATACAGGTCAGGTGGATCAGTCGGCCGCTGTGGAATTGCCTCGAAGTCGATCTCCTCGCGTTGGCTGTACCAGTAGCCCTCAAGTCTAATCGAGAATTCTGAGAATTTTTGCCACGCTTGTTTGGGTCCTTTTAAATAACGTACTCGGCAGGAGTGCGATGACCAGAGGTCGGGAGAGGATCAAACGTCCAATATGCCCGAGGTCGTTGATCGTCTGTTTGCGGTTGCAAGAAAAGATAGCATTGCCTCGTGTCAAAGTCGGAAGGAAGTGAAAGGCAGCAATTCGCTGTCCCAACTGAGTGCAAAGGGTCAGTTCAAGTTATTGGCGCTCGCGACGTCACCAGCTGCACCTATAGCCCACGCCCAGGGTGGAACTCTGTGTTCTTTGGCTAGACGATAGCCGTGTTTTCCGGAATAATTCGTTGAGTTTGGTTCTCTGATGTAGAAACTAAGAACTTTCCCGTAGGTTCGAA
Source organism: Tulasnella calospora MUT 4182 (assembly GCA_000827465.1). NCBI lineage: Eukaryota > Fungi > Basidiomycota > Agaricomycetes > Cantharellales > Tulasnellaceae > Tulasnella > Tulasnella calospora. Next base: position 37,819 of record KN823057.1, on the reverse strand, counting down.
TGGTTGCAAGACCGTGGGGGAATGAGGCTCTGCCACTCTTCCAATCAGCGATCTCGAGTCACAAAGGTGCTAAAGCGGGTTTGGTTACCGAATCAAACCTCTCGCAACATTTTCCACCTTCATATGGTCGTTGGGAGCTTTGTTAGGTAACCGAACTTCAATTTTCTTCAAGATGTTGGCGACGAAAACGAACTCAAAGTTCCCTTTGGCTCCACGGGCAAAGCGCCCGAAATCTCCAGGAAAGCAGCCCTGTTGCATAAGAGTTCCACCAGGGTCTGGATGACTGATGAAATAGTACTTTGAAATGACTGGTGGTGGAGGGGGTCGATTGGGGTTGCTGCGGTCTTCAAACTTCAGCATTGAGGGGTAAATATCCAACGTTCGTAATGGCCGGAGTCCTACTAAGCACCAGGAAAGCCCCTCAGCTTTCGCTCCTCTTGAGCTCCAGCTCTACGTCGCAAAACCTACAGTCATGCTGAAAGTACTAGGATCGTTGCCTCACTGTGAGTCAATGCGCTGTATGGTTCGAGATCGTCACCCACGCTCCGAAGGACATGGTTCAGGTCAACATCCAATGGATGAAACGGAGGAAGTTTTCGACGCTCAGGAGCTGTGCCGGGTGGTATGTTCGTTAGTAGCCTTTCATTCTCGGCAACAACGAGAGATTCAGGCTGCCCCAAACTTTTAGCGAGTAACATAAAACAGAAGTGATTGAGCCGACCTGAATCATTCCCCATAATGATGCTGGGTTGACGTGAGTGTGAAGGAAAGGTGCTACACGCTGTTCAAGGGGAATTACCAAAGGCCTGATCCTCGCTCAATACAGTCAAGACAAACCAGAATATCTGCAATCTTGGTGGGCATTTAGTTGAAAGATTCTGAGCCCCATGGGGGAGTCTACGTACCAGATCCCAAGTTTTGTGGCGAGCTTGCGAAGGTATGCTCTCACAGATCCGACGAAGATAGTCGCCGAATGGTATGGCCGCGCCTGGTATTCGTAAGTGATGAGCGTTCTGTCTGATTGAGAATCAGGCTGAACCTTGTCACCTCCAGACATGACGATGAATGGCGTGTGCGAGGTTTCGGCCGAGAAGGAAAGAACGGTTGGAGTAACGTCGCTCCTTATGAAGAAGAACATTAAATGTACAAAGAGATGGTGGAAAAGATCGCTCCTTACTGGAAGAGGTTAAGTAATACCATATCGTTCCGGAGTTTCTGCCCATTTGAGAAACCATTGAGATTGAATAAAAGAAGTCTATCAGGGTAGACTAAGCCCTACTTCAAGTGCGTCACGTCGCTTCCCGGGGTAGGTCTTGACCATGACGGTACCCTGGATACCGTCTACCTTGGCCGTGAAGACAGACGCCCAAGAGGATGACTGATCCGACGGACGACGGGTAGTCAGGCTTCTCAACAGCTCGACATCTGACCATTTCGGTCTGGGTAAAGCGAGTCCAGTCGTTGCTATGATCGTCGTCTCCCCGACAGGGGCGTAGGGAGGTAGATCGACCGGACTTGCTCTCGATTGAGCGGAGACGCGGATCGCCGTCTGTGTGTGTGGGTCGTATTAGCGAATTTGTGGTTTACATAAGCGAGGGCTACGATACCGTTAGCTCCTTATAAGATTTTTCCAAACCCTCTTGTGCTGCAGCCAGTCGAGCGCTAACCCACATCGCGCCGAGCATCCTCCTGAGGAAACCAGGTTGTTCTGCCACAGTCATCGCATCTTCTGCTTCTTGTAATGCTCTAAAGGTAGTATATAGCGTCAGCTGGTACAAAAGTATAAGCTCAAGTTAGCCTAACTTGATGAATGAGTCAAGTTCGGCTTCTTGGTCAAAGGTTGTATTTCCACCGCTACCGACACTAGCCACTTGGAGTTGTTGAATGGCGAGCTTCGAAAGATGAGCAGCCTGGCTTGCAATTCTCGCTTGTACAGCACGGAGAACGGTGGATTGCTGCTCGAAGTTGCGCTCAAACGTCGGTCCATGAATCTAATCGGAATCCGCAGTGTTCGTCATACCTGAGCGCGTTCATCAATACGATGAGAAAGTTCACTGATACGTTCGGACATCCTAGTAAACGTATGATTTGCCAAGGTCGCTCTGACGATCACAGTGCGGCTTGGGGCTATGGGTGGATGTTGGTCGAAAGGACAGTTGAGCCAGAAGCGCCCGGCTCCATTGCTGCTTATGCCGTTCCCAAGGTTTCGGTTTGACAGTCTATTTTCGGCCTTATGTATCACCACATTTCAACATTTGCCAAAGCTCAAACATTAAAACCTACAACAATCTACAGTTATATTTAGATGAGCGCGTGCATCATAATAATAATACAACAGTCTATGAAGAGAGCGCTAGGGTCCAGACCCGACTTTCCCGTTCCGGGGCCTCCAACATCGAATTCAAGCCGTACATAGCAAGGTCTGGTGGTTCAGGGATAGAATTATATATTCACCGAAGAGGGTCGTTTTAGTCAAGTTGTTTGAAGTGCCGGCGAGCTGTGGTGTTGTTTCCATTGAGCAAACCTCGCCGGGTATTTCATTCCATAGCCGGCACCCACCTCTTTGTAAACCGTTCTCATTGACGGTCGAGCCTCAGGGTTCCGTGACCAGCACGATTTCAAGGTGTTCCACCAAGGGTCGTTTTGGAGTTCAGGATAATCTCCGGCAAAAGGAACCTTTCCGTTGATTACCCGTTGAGTGACCGAGTCTTCTCGCTGGGTCGTGTAAAACGGCTGTTTCCCTGTTAGCAGTTCTGCCATTGTTTATCAGTATTCAGCTCCCGTGGGTGCAAAAGTTGGCAGGCTTGAGAGACTTACCCAGTGCGACGCATGCGAAAGAGTACACGTCCGACTTTTCATCCTCTGCGTTATCCTCAAGGACTTCTGGAGCTGCGTATCTTGCCGAGCGACGGTGCTCTTCCGAAGGCGTAACTTTTCCCAACTCTTTCTCAATCATGTTGTTGAAGCAGAATCCGCCGAGCTTAGCCTTGCCCTTTTTGTCGACAACAAAGTGTTGCTATGGGAGTCGACGTGTTAGTTATGCAATTCACGGAATCTGGGAACCGAGCCCGAGGCAGCGAGACTGACTGGTTCAAGGTTTCCGTGCCAAAGATCTTCTTTGTGAAGGGCCATGAGTGCTTCAGCGAATCCGAGGATCTGGTCCGAATTTAAGATGCGGTTGAGAATGCACTCAACACATGCTAGGGAGACGTGAGCGCTTACCATTAAGCGTTTTTCCTGCATCGAAAGTTTCTGAAGATGCTTCTTGGCACTAATTCCCTCGAGTGATTGCGTTAGGACGGCTGGGACACCCTCGACGGTAGCGAAGCCAAGGTATTGGACGAATGGACCGTCGACTTCCATCCATGCTCCAATTTCGCTTCTTAGGCGTTGGCGGACCGCCTCGGTCCATTTACTGAAGTGGGGATCGTCCGGACCAGTCCCAATACTTTTAAGGACGTTTACGGTGACCTGCCCCAGTCGATGTTTAGATAGGTTGACGAACGCTGAAGCCTGCATCGACGAGGTGCTCACCCGACCAATCTCCTGCGCACCGGTCACTTCTCCGTCGTATGAATTCAGAAGCTTGTGGCTCGTGTCGATAGGGCGTTTGATGGTCACCCTTCCGGTGTAATCTGGGAGCTCGTTGGCGGGCAAAACTTTCGGTCCGGGCCAATTGCTCGTGGCCGCGGTATGCAACGTCGAAAACTTGGTCGCCTGACCGCTCAATCGAGAGCCCAGCTTGTCGATTTGCTTGACGAATCTCGGTTCATCGCGTCCAAGAGATATAACGGGAACTTTGCTAATGGTGCTAGACTTGCTGGTTGATCCGGGGCTTGAGTGTTGCTTGGGCTGCTCGACTTTCACGGAAGGTACTTGGGCCTTGGGGAAGGGACACTTCTTGACAACGCCGAAAGGCGTGCTGGTTGACGTTCTGGGCATTCCATGACGGATGGGCGTCGAGGAGAGGTAGCGCTTCTGTGCTGTCAGAAACGGGGACGCTCGAGGTCGTAGTACAACCATGGGTTGGTGTTTGTGCGTGCGTTGAGGTGTGAACGGTCGTCGTCCCGACTTGGTCAGGATTTAAATCAAAACAGGGAGACCGTATATGGCCGAGATAAAATCTCGACTACTCTGTGAGTCACAGCTTTAACTAAAATCTACCACTGGAAATATGCCCTCAGGGGCATGGAGCTGTGTACACTGACTGATGGCTCTAGCCGAGTATCTGCACAGCCTCCCGGCCCTCTCACCGGCAGACCGTCCCACACCTTATCAGCTCCAGACTCAAACTACGAACCGCGATCAACGGGTAGGGAGAGAATGCAGCGTTGTAAGCATCTGCATCTGTCGAGCGGGAGAGTTCCTCCGCGAGGGAGCCCGAGCGCCTCTAGAATCCAGGACGCGTCGCAGCGTTTGTCGATGCAGCCCTGAACGAACTGAAGCCGAAGCGTGGGCATGAACACATGGGCGATGCAGGAGGCCAAAACAGGGATGAATTGCTAAGTATAGAAACCGGCGGAGCGCAATACGGTAGTGATAATAATAGATTTGCACAGAGGCACGCTTGGCGGTCGCGATTGTCCGGGGAGCCCGTACATACAGCCCGCTGTGGCGCTGAAGTACTTACTGGGCTGACACGTGACCACAAGTTCTGGATGCGATTTCCTATTGGAATGGAACGAATATAGTGTTCCAGCTCTCATTTGCCGTCTTCACATCATGCGACGCGAGCGGACGGTCGCTGTCGACCACAGCTACGACGGCATGCAGCGATCGTATTTAGGTGCCCAATACAGTATCTTGACATGGCCAATGGTCTTTACTATGGACGATCCGTTATGTTTGAGCATCGGCAAACTGACAATGCGTGGCGCTCGCAGCAACACGACAAAAGGAGTTACCAAATCTGGCAAAAACCCGAGATTGCCTCTTGAGAGAGGTAACGTAAGTGAATCGGGTGCCTGCGAGCTCGAAGACACCTCCTGCTTCAGTCCTTTTACGGGTAGACTCATCCGTCTCGTTTCGCTTAATCAGAGAATCGGGGAGGAAAGATTCCAACCGGACCCGCGATGCTGTCGCCCAAGCCGTCACCTACAACTCCCTTCTTCTCCTCGATCCCAAAGCTCTTTGCGTCTCAGTATCAACCCCTTGCATGCCCAGTATATTCATGAGATGCGAAGGAAAACAGACATGATAGAAGCAATCCAAAGTAGCTGCTCCGGCTTCCTCGTTGAGATCGTACATGGATTCAAGGACATAATGAAGCAGGATGCTAATCCACTCGATCCCTTTAATGACCCGTCGGACGCCCAAAGTACTGAGTGGTTGAAGTCGTTTACATGGAAGCCCCACCATCTGTCATGACTGCTGTCGCCATTGGGCGTACGATGGCGATGCGTCAATCCAGACTTCTCCCTAGCAGCGAAGGCCCGGGTGAGGTTGGGTCGTGTGAGGTGGCAAGGTGATGGGCTCGGGAAACCACACCAGGTATCTATCGTCATGGGAGAGGCAGTACTTGATCGCTGGCAGCTGAAAGATCTGGGCCGACAGGCGGACGCAGAAGGTGAGGTGGAAGGTGTATGCCGTCCAGTTGAGACTCCGACTAACTCCGACCCTACCCACATTGTTAAACGCGCCCGTGCCTGAGAATGCCTTTGATGTCCAGTATAGCGTAGGGAGTCTATTGAAGTATAAGTGGTTTCTACTTACGAGTGCGACCTCAATCGTGCTCGGCATCATAAGATTGGAGCAGGGTACATGTGGTCTACGGCGGCATGTCAACTCAAGGCATTTCGCCCTTCGACAGGCTCATCCTTCTCCATATGGTCATTCGGTACCTGCTATTGTATTTCACCCTACAGTAGAACCTCTTTGGTTTCTACCGTAGAGACAATATGGAACGCGGGGTCCGGGACATAACACTCTGAGGGAACCTTCGTGATCCTCTCGAGGCAATTTCACCCCGTCCATACGAAACACGCGCATTTCTCTCTATCTTATCTCCTGACCCCTCCCTCATGAGATCAGCTTTGCTCCTTCACCAACCATTTCTCCCACGTAATGGTTTGCATTTTATCTACAATGCATACACTGAGCTTTCGCCGAGCTGTTCGACGTCCGCCTTGACAGCCGCGAGGAATCTCGATCTCGTTCCTGGCACATACCGAACTGCAACCTAGACTCTCCACCTCCTCACCCTTCGGGCTACTCACCACACCTGAGTCACTTGCGCTGTCGAGGGCTAGTATCGCTCGTAAAACGCTGAGATGGCATGATGCCCCTGACCACCTTCGGTTGGATTGCCGTCCTCAGCGCGACCGAACCAGGCTTCCATTCCGACTAAGAAAGACCACCCACCACTGACAAAGTCTTGCGTTGAGAGTAAGAGGGTAGAAATGCTCTTGGATATTATGGACGACCACTACCGCGCTGAAAAACACAGACATGGGGAATTACAGTGTCCTCTGCCGGGCCAGTCCAACTTGCAATCCTCTCGAAACCTCATCTTATATTCCATTCGCTGCCTCATTCCGTGAGTTTCCGCCTTCGTCAAGCAACGCAATCACTTCCTTTTCACATCCCTCCTTCCCTCTTTCGCTGTTCGCCTTCCTAAGGCCTCCACCGTCGAACTACCCACTGTGCCGCCCGACGCAAAGCGCGCCGTCGTTGATGCGCTCAAGGTCGACCACCTGGAAAAACAGATCACCCTCACAAAAATTTCAAATATATAGATATCAGATATCAGCCACACGACTCTTTCTTCCGACGTCTTCGTTTTTGCTGCTCAGGCTGAGACGTTCGGTCCCTCCCGAGAAACAGGTGCGGAGCAGCGATACCTGGATTGCGCTTGAGACTAACCACGGCCTCATAGCTTGCGGCAATTATACTTGCTGATGAACTTCTCCGACGCCGAGAAACGCCATGAGCGCGTCACGGGCTGAATCACGCTCACTGCATTCCCCGACGAAAAAAGTTGTTTGATCGACATAAATGAGTGAGTTGCCGCAAAAGCTTCATATCACTAACCTTTGATTCCCTTAGTCTTCGTCGGCGGAGGTCCCATACGCTCCAGGTTCTCTAGCGGGATCTGGTCGAATGAGAGACTCCCTAATGCGGCTGGAAGCGGTACTATCTCATAGAATGTCCTCATTAAAACTGAAACGGGACATATTATCGATTGGTAGTCGGCTAGGCTCATGTTCTAATACAGTGACAAGCAGAGACAGGCACCACAGCACCCATCTTCCGCAACTGGCTCTGACCCGCAGTGCGTGCCGACCACCTATAGTCTAAGCTGATCGTCACCGTCTTTCTTTTTCTTTTTTTGTCTTTGTCTGCACTTTGTCGATCAGCTCACTAGGGAGTATCCACCCCCTCGGTCTAGAATGAACGGGACTGAATTAGCAATGGCGTAAGATGGTTCCGATGTGGCAGGCGTCCGATCCGCTCGGCGCGAGCCTTAAGCACACCACGGTGCAGGCTTTTCTTCGCGATCTCGCCCCGACCTCAGCATAGTCCACGTTTTAACATGCGGGACCTGAAACAAGCGAGGTACGACACGCCGATTGTATCCTTGTTAGCTTCTATATCGAATTTCACCTTTGATATTGTAACGAGATGCGGTGCATAGACATCAGTTTTATTTTTTTTCATCTTCTGTTCCAGGCCAAGGGAAACTGTTTTAATTGAGGATCTAGAGAGGACACTTTGTATCTACTGCCAAATCGAGACATTACCGAAAAGCAAAAAATGTAACAATCAGACAGAGAACCACAGCGGTGAATGGAGAGAACGTCTTTAGCCATGCGCTCGGCAAATCTTGGGAAAAAATATCCCAGCGCTGATCGTAAACGACGTGTCTGTCGAGGAATACTGGTATATCTTGCAATATGATGATGGAAATCCACAATATTGCTAAGCTGCAGAGGGCTGTTTTGAAGCCGCATTGGGACGTTGTGTAGTCTACGAGGCCCTGAAGCCGATCGAGGCGAGCGTTAGGCAGGCCGTAGGAGTTGGCGTGGCGCGCACGACCTAGAAATTGAAAAAAAAGTGTTGTCAGGAGGGGCGCAAGGGTCGGTGCGAAAGCAAGGCATGCACCAACTGCGCTCCAAAGACGTGCTGCGGAAGGAAGACTTGGAAATCAGTGGATGGCTCACACCCTTTAGTAAAGATACATGCCTATAGTTGCGATGCGATATGGCGTTTCCGCATCCATGGCTGCAAAAAGGTAGGGTTATGGATGCCCAAGGCGGTTTAACAGACTCCTTACTTCGGAAGTCTCTCAGGACGGTAAGGTATTGAATGCATTCAGAAGCGCCCCAAAGGCAGGTAGAGCCCGGAGCAGTTTTATCATCTATACAATAAAGTCTGAGTTAGACACGAAAGTGAGGCATGAATCCAGATTGCCGGTGAAGCTAACCGACTGCGCCATGACCGAGAATGGCCATGAGTTCCTCTTCCCCATCACTCAAGTTTTTGTCGAAGCTCATGTGAGTGGGAAAATAATCCACGTGGAGCCAGTATTCTGGTGTCAGAAAAGATTCTACGAAGAAAGGCGCGGATAGTAATCTCAGTTCCGAGACGTCCTTTAGAGAAGATAGGCCAAGACGTACTGAGGTGGCCCCTGGATAGGCATGGAGTAATTCCAATGTCAATAAAGTTGACATCGGAGTTCCAGAAGATTTGCCTGCTCCGGTGGTCAATCATGTAGTATAAGACAGTGACGCTGCTAGACTGCGGCAGATCGGAGAAGTCCAGATCGATGAATATTTCCATGTTGGACCGGTCCGAGTGCAGGCCCAAGATGTCTTCAGACGCTTTGGTCAAACAATCATTTATTCTTGCATCTCGAGGATCCAAGCAGGTCAAGAGCCCCCTTTCGGTTTGGTACCAATAGGTGTCGCCTTCAGGGTGCACACACTCGTCCCAACCCTCACGTAATGGCCCAGCAGGATGATCGCTAAAATCGCGTTCAGCGACAAAGAGAGTCATAAAAGGAGAAATCTTACTCTGTAAAATTAAGTGTCTTGGTGTTGGCGGGGATGTTCGACAGGACGCGATCCGGACTTGGGCTGATGACGAGAAGCTTCGGGGTTTAGAGTACTCTCCCGGCTCGCAGTTTCTACTCACATTGTACGTTCGCGATTATAGCGCCTGTTGGAAGATGGGAGGATTGGCTTATAAGAGAACGCGAGCGCTGCAAAGAAATATCGATTAGATCCGCGGGACCCGCAGTGCTCGGACGAGGAGCTCACCGCAATACGTGGGAGGTGCAGTCAAAAGGTACGACATGGTGTTCATTAATAAGTAGAAGCAGGATTCAGAGGGATTGGTGGCTTAAGGGTTTCGTGGCTGTCAATGTGCTGGTGCTGTGCTGGTCAAACAGCCACTATTCTTATACCCTAGCTGATTGACTTGGACTGCATTCACTAGACCACAAATTCCAGACTTGGAGAAGAGGTACTGGCTGCCTTGTTCAAAACCAAGCTTTCGGTATTCGATTATTCTAGTCTTCCATTTTCCTTGTTGGAATTTGCGAGGGATTTACACTAGACCATAGCCCCCAGGAACACCGCACTTTGGGCCGGTGTTCTCGAGCGTTCCGGGCTTTCACGGCTTCTCGGATGCCCAGTAGGTCTCGGCTTATGTTTTTGTTTTACCGAAAGGAGCATGCGGGGGCCTGTTGGCTTTGATGACTCGGTAAGCGGTTGGTTGTTGTATAGATTGGGGGGATGCGACTGAGGTTCGTTTGGTAGTGGCGCCTGGCACTCGTTCTACCTGATCTTTATGTAGAATAATGCGATATTCTACTTAGAAAAGGGTCAGGTTTGATCAGCCAATTGCCGCCTTCCGATACAGCCAACGGCATCTCCGAAGGGAGATCATATAAATGAGTATTTCCTTACTAGCCTTAACCACATCAGCTCTCCAGATAATAGGTATCCGATATATCTGTACAAAACGGGGATGCCGATGGCACGTCGGGAGAGAATGGGCCGTAAATAATGCGCTTCCGCCATCAGGGCCTACCCCCATAGAAGAAGATTGTCGAGCCGTAAATTGTTTATCCAGCTACAGTCCTCTGTTGCGACAGGTAATCGGATCGAGATCTATTCCTAAGCGAGGATCAGTGATGAAAGTAAGAGCCGGACGCCTGACGTGGTGAGCGGGGCCTAGCGATCATATCAGACAGGCTCCGCAATGGGAGCGTTGTAATGTGCTGGTTCAGACCTCGGTCATGACGAACAGACCATGTTCGGGACGGCCCTAGACCCGAAACACGGCGGAGACATTCTTTGATTAGATTGCTAACCAGTTTGGTTTCTGCTGAGAAAATTCTATAAGCCCGTTTTCAGAAATTGGGCAAGTCAGACATGGGGGATTATTTCCCACACTTTCGCCGCGTGTTCATTGCCGACCTTGTGCTTGACACACGTGTAGCTGCGCAGTGAGCTCGCTGAAGCAGCACCTGAGTCGATGGGTATCATTAATAGCGTGCGCAGATAGAGCTCCAAAATGCAAAAGGCCCACTTTGGTAAGTCGAATTTATCGATCTCTCAATTTGTTTATTAATTTATTAATCAGCCGACAAATGCGGAGTCATTTACGTACTGCCCCGCACAAACCAGTGCAGCTTCTGCATCGAATTCGATATGCGAATTACCGGGTTCTTTTCTAAGACGGAGAATCGGGGACACTGCAATGGCGTGTCAGTCCGGACTGATCCCTGGTGGTGGAGGCAAGGTCGCGCCTTGAAAGCGTCCTCGGGTCGGGAAAATACTCCCTCTAGTACCTAATAGGCATGACCGAGATCATATTTTCTGTCGGAGGTCGTGGAGCGCAAGCTCCCATAGCGCAGAAATCCAATAGTAAGCGCCTTGATCAGGGAGTCCCGCTGAAAGATCTAGAATGAGGGTCAGATTCCGCATCGAAAGTATTAAAGGGTGCTCCCATGAATTACTAATGGAGCTGCCTTTCTTGTCGACGATGGAGTGTTGCTGCAGGTATGAGCCTGTTAGATCGGCGGCCTCACGTTAGGATGAACCCCTCGCACGAGAACTCACTGGTTCTATATTTCCATGACGTAACTGCTCGTTATGAAGCGACTTGAGAGCGTCGGAAAATCCAAGGATCTTATCCAAATTGAAGAAATATCTTTGAGCACCTACCGAGTGGTTCCCCACAGGACAGGTACTTACTAGGGGGCGCATATCGGCCAGCGACCGTTTCTCAGTATATTATGTGGCACTCGTGCCGTCGACGAACTGAGTAAGGACAGCTGGGACATCGTCGACAGGGGTAATGCCGATATATGGGATTGATGGCCCAGACTTATCGACTTTCTTCCAAACGCTAATTTCTCACTTTAAGCGTTACCGAACGGCCTCTATCCACCGTCAATCTTTCTAAGAGCCTTCACAGTACCCCGTCCCAACAGATAATTTCAGGAGACAAATAAATTACATCAACTTTGTGCTTATTTGAACTGGCTCCTTCCTGACGGGTATCTCCCTAGCATACGAATTCAGAAATTTATGGTCGGTGTTGATATATCCCGTAATAATCACTTGGGGTTTGTGATCCAGCTGTCGTTTGGTGGTAAGATGGATTTCAGGGCTTTGGGGGAAGTAGTTGGGTTGGTAGTGTCGGAGGTTGAACGTTTCTTTTGGCGACTAGGAGGCCGTGGGTTCCTGACCCTCTGTAGACTTGCTTTCAGGCGAGTTATTGGGGGCGGAGTTGCGGGAGCTCTGCTGGGAATCACGCCCAGAGCGGTTCGTTCCCGAGCCAGACTTCGAGGGATGCTTTGCTAGCCTTTTTGCCTTTGCCTCGGCTTGGAGCCTGGCGGCCTCTCGCTGAGAGATACCGAAAGGAATTGTTGTAGGTGCTCTGGCCAGACCTCGAGGTGCGACACATGAAAAAGAGTAAACATAGAGCTTGTCATTCTTAGGCTTGCCCTCACCCATTATCAAACAAGATTTGCCTGTTGTTGTGTACAGTCGAGCGGGCCAAATGAGGGGGCTTTCTTCTTGAATTTGGTCCTTCGTGCTACTACTCAGCTTCTATTTAACAAGCGAGGAAAGCGGGATGTAAGTCCTTCAGCCGGGTGCATTTTCTGAGTGGACTGGTTACCGTATCCCGCAGATAATTACACGCGGGAACGAGGGTCCTACTTTGTCACCAGCCCGCCGTCGATAGGGGCTAGACTAGAAAACTGCGATCATACACTATCCTAAGGTCTATTTCCGGCGTAGCTCTACAGTAGACATGGGAGACATAGTGTATCAATCCTTGATCGCCATCACTTCCGTCCGCCGGAGGCATTTCACGAGGTACGGAGGAGGCTTACGCGCGTCGAGGTACATCGATCTCTCAATTTGTTGATCCATCAATCGACAAACACGCTGGCCCTTGTATATGGCCCAGCTCAAGCAAGGCACGTCACGCTTTCTTGCGGTGCCTCGTGCTGGATAGTTGGCTAGTACTTCCAATGTGATGGGGTTGGTGAGGCTTCAGGGTCTCGTCCTATCGGAAGACCCGCTCGGTGATGACTCATACGACCACCTTCTGTGACGCGCTTGGTGAACAAAGCAAAGCCTCCTTACATAACGCCAAGACTATAGCTTACCTCAAAAGACCAACACAATCAAACATCTGCGAGCACCACCACGTCCCAACTAAAACCACTCTCGCGAAACAGAAAACAATTCCACTCCGTATCATTCACTCACATCATCTCCCCTGAAAATGTCCGACTTCATGTCTCTTCCCTACGACAAGCCGGCGGACAACTGCGTCGCCTTCATGCGCATCTCGGTCAGCGACATCGACCGCGCCGAGAAATTCTACTCCACCGTCTTTGGCTGGGTCTTCCAAAGCGAACGGTACCAGTCCACCGTTTCAGTCTTCAAGACTGGCGGCCAAGTCATGGGCTCGTTGCATCAACACAAAGATGCAGGCGCCAAGGCGCCGGCGGTGCTAAACTACATCAAGGTCGCGGGCGTGGATGAGACGTTGAAAAAGGTTGTTGAAGCTGGAGGCAAGGTCGTAGAGGAGAAGTGGACTGAGGGGAACCATACGGACATGGGGACTTTCGAGGATACCGAGGGGAACTTGGTGGGGTTGTTGCACTGGTTGATGTGATCATGGGCGGGCGGAGCTGCAGCTTTTCCGATCGGAGACCAGTGTTTGCCGCCGGAAACAAATACTGGAGGCTCGAACCAACATCTCTAAAATCTTAGTAAACCAATAAATGTGACTGACTCTGACGATGGATGGTGGCACCTCCCTGAAAGATCGGTCCAAGCCGGGAAATGCCTGCGAACCCCTAGGCTTCTCAGGTTGATGCCAGACGTTCTTGGCAACTCATTGTCCTCATAGACGTGGACGAGGCAGCCATTGTCTTGTTGTATGTTCTGCATCGGTGGCGCCCGCCAGAATTGGAAGCTCTTTTCAGCAACAGGCGCCGTCAGTCCTATACTTGTCTTGTTGACGGTGACGTCACTACTGTGGGCAACACGTCGGATATCCCCAGAAAGGCTCAGCGGTTCAAATGGTCAAAGTAAGACAATAGAATTTTGCTGTTGCTAACGTCATCATCATCCATAACGACACATTGTGGGTGTGGGTGAGGGGCTCGGAAGTCTACCCGGCATCTGTCGTATCATTTTCGGCAAGACCAGTATTGCGTGGACGTTGAGGCACATAGTATTGAGCAAAGGTATTCAAGGTCTTAGACTCTTTCAGTGGGCTTTATTTATCTCATCAGATCTGGGCTAAAGAAGGTGAGGTTGCGGGCGCAGAGTTCCGAGTTCAACTCCGACGCCTCCCTTTCAAACCTCGCTTGAACCTGTTAAGTCTCAACGGGACCATTGGATCCACCTCCTCCAACTCAACTCGAATTGCCAAATTTTGGACCGCTCACACTTTAGAGACTGAAGATGCGCTTCCCAAGCCACCGAGGTACGATGGCGCCAAGCTAAGCAAGACGGAATTTCCGCATCCGGTCCCCCTGTTGGCGCTGGCGGGTATTGCGGAAGTGAAATCAAATTACCGAATGTATATTATTTTCGATCACATTTACTGTGTTGCTTTAAATGACAGAAATTCGAGTGGCTTTGCTCTCTTCTGGATATGGTGAAGTTCTCCTATTGTTGTCTCTCATTCCAAGCATTTGAGATTTTTTCTATCGTTGGCTCGTGCTGTTATGTAAGACGTCGTGCCGTGCTTGCTTTAGGCGCTACCTTGAGCTTCCACGTTGAGAGGCTGGACGGTTTGCATGGACGGCTTAATTTACTGCAGGGGGTGGACTCAGATAGAGAAGACTGCACGATTGGGCCGCTTCACTCCCGCCAGACTCGCATGGCTGGGGACCGAGTCCCTTGGACGAAATTGAAGCCGTTGTGCAGGTACGCGCTCTTGTGGCGTTCTATGTGTGTACCATATTATATATCTATTCTTATATCTGCTCTTTCTTTCTATGGGGCGGAGTTTCAGAGGGCGGTTAAAGGCGGCCAGGTCTAATGGAGTGCCAAGGGGAAACGTCCCGAATGCTCGTATTTTACATATATCTGCGACTTGGATCCAATGAGCAATAATCTCCTTCATTCTCTGAAAATTCCTAACATTATCAACTTAGATACAGCACATTCGGATATCTCAAACACCCTGAAGGAGAGGGTCCACCCTTTTCAACCAAGGGTCGTTGTCTTGGCAGTGAATTCTAAATTGGCTCGAAGGAAAATTCCTATAAGATCTCCCGAAATCAACAGACTGTACATTTACTTCGTCCCTGTAACAATAGAACTCACTGCACAGGACTCCCGATTGTAGTTTCCAGTAGTGAACCAGACACCACCACCGGGCCAGCTCCATCTTGAATAAAGTAATTCTTTGGGATAACGGAAATTAGCCCAGTACGACACCGCATGCCACAGGGTCAGAATTCGAACTGTACCTGATCCAGCCATCGCGGATACCGTGACGATTTCATGACCAGCTTTGTTCCCGATAGACATTTTCCAATTATTTGTCAGGAGGTTCCCTGGGCCTCATCTAAGGCGGTTGAATTGGTATGCGAGTCTACAGCGCAGAGCCATAAAACACTGGAGACGGATGAGGGAAAAGGCTGTTGGAGTTCGGCCCGGAGGTCCGTCCGATCAAGACGTAAGTTTGGTGGGAGCGGCGTGGAGAGTGTGAAAGTGGAGGCCGAGGGGCGGGAACCCTTTCGGCCGTTTGTACTTAATTAGGAATTGCCCATTAAGGGAATTCCTCGTATTAGTTTCTCATCTCATAAGTAGAAATGTACGACCGACCTATAAAAGGCGGTCGATTCGTATTGTGAAATAAAATCATTACTTTCTATTATATCTACTGTGCTCTATTACTACATCCCCCGTCCACCGCTGCTTCACA
>KN823056.1:94937-154398 GCA_000827465.1 Tulasnella calospora MUT 4182 | reverse complement strand
AAGCAGAGCATATTTATAGACTAACGGCGCCAGGAAAACTCGTATCTCCCAGTCAAGTTTACTATCCTTGAACCACATTTGGCCTACTGCTGTTCGACACGCAACTGGGATCTCCAAAAATTTCCGGTGCTCTTCGTGTAAAAGATCCGAATATTCTTCGTCGCTCTTGTCTAATTCACATCGTTAGATATTAGGCTAAATGGTCCAGCTTGTTTAGTATAAATTTTCTTACCTCCTTTTCGAGCTTCGTACATCCATTGAGTTCGTACAGGCGCGGTGCTGCGAGGGTCTCGTTGAATGTCATCTTCGACCCCCCACAACTCCACTTTCTCGTCATTGGTTTTTCGGGACCAAGTCCAAGGATTAACCAAGCTAGGGTCAAGAAACCCATCAGGATATTCTTCTTCTCCGTCTTCGTTTGGGATGGGTGGTTCATCGGCCTCGACTGCGCTGAGTTCATCCCCCGAATCGGTTTCCCCTTCGCTGCCCTCGTCATCCTCTTCGTCATCCTCGGAACCATCATCCGTATAGGCTGCTCCTTCATCTTCGCTATCCCTTCCCATGCTGCGTTCATCGACATTCGGAAACCTCCCTGCCTCACGTGGCGGAATTGGCAGGACTCCGTCCATCCCCGACTCGTAATCTCCATCGGTGGGTGAAATCGGTGCTAGGGTCGGCGCATGAGTTAGACTCGGCCGTGTAGACTCCTTGTGATCGTCAATCTCCTTGGGGACTATGGAAAGTTGAGAGGTCTTGTCGTTCTTGCGATCTAGGCGCGCAGTGCTGGGGGTCTTGTTTCCATGAATCGAAGAGGCTAACTGGTCCGAGCCGGAGGCGGTGTCCCGGAACTCCGATGATGTGCCGGCTTTGTGGTAGCGGGTATCGGTGCTGAGGGACTTAGTCTGCATGTGAGGCTGAGGACTGGCCACGGTAACAGTCTTCAAGGCCACGAGTGTTGGTCGTTTCGCGTCATCCGCTGCAAAGAGCTTTTGAAAATCGGTGGCTCTTCCTTGACCTGGCTGCGTAGATATCGGCGTGACCATTGTGTACTTTAAGTCGTTAAATGTAGATGGGTGGACGTTCTCCTTGGTAGAGTCAGTCGAGACTAGTTGACCAAGGACTATTCGCTGAGGGACGATGGCTCCGGATGGATTTGAACCGACGTTGGACGCTAGTGGTTTATTGGTTGAAACCGTGAGCGGATTGGATTTCGTCTTGGCCTTAGCAGATTTTCCTCCAGAATGAGGCAGGGATGGGGCTTCGCTTGCTGACGGCGTGATAGGGAACCGGTGGTGAGGTGCAGGGGTCGATATGTCTGAACTTCCGGGTTTATTCAGAGGTGGTTGACTGAGATGATCCGGCTGGAGACTAACACGGAGGGCATTCATTAGCATAACTTGTTTGGCTCCCCCGTGGACTTTTCCGGCTGCAGCGATTGCGTCCCTGACGCCAGCTGCGCCTAGAGCGGACAGCGTGAGCTTGACAGCATGCAGGGCATCCTTAGCCCTCCCAACAACCTCGGTCCAAGTGCTTTGGGAAGGCTTCCAAGTGGCGAGGACCTGACTCGCGAAGTTCGCATCCCATGTAAGAATGAGCTGTGCTTGCAACGCATGATTGGATTGAAAGTCGGCGATCACATGATGGAACTCTGGGAGCGCATTTGCGACAGCCACTGGGTCGTAGCCATCGAGCATCAAAAGAGCTTGTGATGTCAAAATGAGAGGGAGGGAGAGCGATAGTGAGGTTGTACGATGGAAAGGGTGTTAGGAAAGGAAGTAGGAACAGCCATTGATTAGTCGCATGTTGTCGATTCTCGAAGGACAGATACACAGAGGTTGCTTACCAGTGTCAAGGTCGGATGGGCCCTCCATCTCGTCGCTCATGGTGAATAGAGGTGGGAGGGAATGGTAAAAAAAAGTTTTGTTCTCGTCTGATGAGGATCCTTGGTGTTGACCTGTCACACCGCTAAAATGAAAGGAAACAGCAACCTGTGCGCCATGCGTGGAGAACAACACGCCGGTACCTTGTATTTACAGAAGCATTGATCCTATTTTGAATGTTAAACGTACGTGTTTACTAAGCTCTAAAGCATTCAAAGTGCGTAGCAGATCGGGTCAATTACGATTCAAAGGAAACTCCCGTCGCCCAAATAGGAGCAGAAATTAAACTTTCCGTACTTTCAGAATTTTTGCGACAACGTAACAAAGTCTTCCACACAAGGTTCGAAGACATGAGTAAGCAATGACGCGTTTGTTTACCTGAGGCCTTGTGCGGTATCTGCTCCCTTTTCGGACATGCACGTAAAAGTAAGAACAACGTAGCGCTCACTTTGTCTGTTGTGTAGCCTCGAGGTAAGAGCGTGCCTGCGTAAAGGGAACTGATAAAAGAGGGCGAGATCCGAGTCGTTTTCGTCCCCACTCACATCCTTCCCCCTCCAGCTCCTCTCTTTTGCTCCGTATCGTGACCACCTCGCTTAAGCAAACTACCTATGGCTCGCTTTTATGCTGTAAGCACGGGAAGGGTACCAGGCGTCTATCGTACTTGGTCAGTTCGGGTTATCCGTGTCCCTGTTATCTCTCCCCACTCATCGTTTCTTCAGGGCAGAAGCCAGCGCACAGACTAATGGCTTCCCCGGCGCGACACACTCCAAATTTAGCGATATCAATACAGCAGTCGAGTTCTCGGGTATACCTTTGCTTCGACAACCTCAGTGGGTGAGGGAGGCACTTGGCATGCCTCATCCTGCTCCGACAAATCCAACCCCTGCAGCAGGTAACATTTTCCTCTATGACGTTACAAAATTGAATCAATTTAACCTAACACTGTGTTTCGTATCTATTACTAGGCCCCCCACCCCCTCGCTCTCCATCTCCCGCGTCAGCGGCACCCTCCTGGGGACCACAAGCATCCGTCGTCACCCCTCCCGCTGAACGGACAAACCAGCATCAAGACACCAGCTCCATAGACTTCAACTCTGGATCTGAATGCGGTGTGGATCCCAACGCTTCGTTGTTAGAAGGCCTTCGCGCAGTCTCTATCCAGAGCCGTGCCACGCCAGAACCTGTCCATTGCCGAGGCGATATCGGTACCTCCCCTGTTGCTTTAACGGGGGGAACCGGCGGCTTGATCCAAGGGGTCAATCGGGAAGGTCATGACCAAGGAGCACCGGCTTACAGTCGGATTTCGACTGAAGGAACGTCAGGCGGGCCTACTATCACACCTGGCCGGTTGCCTTCTCATTCGACACCTATCGCCTCTCCATCTAGTTCTCCGACACACTCCCCAGGTTTTAGCCTGCGCCCTAATAGAGGTCGAGTCAACTTCGACTTGTGGTCGCCTCATAATCATGCGGGCTGGTCTGAAGATTCTATTCTGTCCGGTGTATTCCATCCTCCCGCCTCAAATGTAGAGTCTTCCACTGAAAATGCTCACAATGGCGCAAGTAACTATTGATTCAACTCTATTATTCGGCGTAAATAAGCTTACGTGCTTAATAGGTACAAGTAGATCGACGTCTCCAGATGAGGTTTGGCTTGATCGTGAGTTGAAGCGGCTACAGACGTGGTTGCAACCCGATGCAACGCTAATACGTCCTACTTTTTAGCGATGGAGTCAATGCCTGGAGGTTTATATGGCGCACAAGGTATGAAAAATTTCCACCTTAATTACTTAGAAATGATATGTAGAATGTCTAACAAATATCGCCTTCGACATAGATTCACTCCCTAACTTCCACCGGATTGCCCTCCGGACTGCGTCGCGTAGCTCCACGCACTACGCACCCGCTCTTACCTTCCTCCTTGGCCAACACGCGGTAAACTACATGCTTCTGCACTACTTCTCGGCTGGAAGTACCGTTGTTGTTGCCAACGCATATGCCGAATTCCAGGACGATCCTCGCGGTTTTGTGGAATACATGGTCAGAGTAGGTATGACTCCTCGACAGGCTGCTTACCTCTGGACTATCATAGCACCCGAGAGTGGGGATTCTCCCCAGGCGGACTTCTCTTATTTTATTTGGGCAGCAACGATGAGGGCTCTCGCAAGGGGTGGGGGATCGGCATGGCGTGGGGTCGGAGTCGAGCGGCAGGAAACAGGTGGAGCACAGCAGAGTCAGGACTTGGAAGGCGGAGCGTTTGCCGCTGACGCTAATGATCGTGAGGCCGATGAAGCTGAAGCCGGTGATGCCGAGGCTGGTGATGCTGAGGCTCCCAATGCAAATCCCGGGAACAACACCAGCCCGGTTCAGGGAGTGGAGTTGGACTACATGGATATCGACGACGAAATCGAATATATCGATTTCCCCGAGGAGAATGCAAATCCCTAGGCCTAAAGGAGGTAAAGATTAGAATACAAGCGGCCTTATCCCATTCTTTTGCCTCACCGAACCGAATCCGAGGGGTCGGTTCCCCTCTCCCGAAACGTGCCTGCTATACGTGACCCGTTTAATGTGTGCGAAGGTATCGATTGAACAGCCTACTTGCCCACCGGTGTCAACGATAGCCGCTTTCTCACAGAGATGCTTGCATGGAGTATATGCGCTAACGGTAGTGTAGAGTGTGTGGGCAGAACGTCATCAGTCTAGTTTCCAACTCAGTATCGACTCGCTAAACGTACCTGCTGGTTCCGTTAACAGCCCAAAGTTGACCGAATCACCCGACTAGCCATTTACGCAATGAGCCGAGGTGAATCAGGGTAAGGTTGACGCTTTGACAAGAGGCGCAAAGAAGATCAGGTACACAAACCTTATTTTTCGGGCCTGCAAACGCGCCCACGTGATCGCGCCGAAATTTAGCTTTGAGTGATCGTTACGTCCTGCAGGTGACGTCCATCCCAAAACTCCAACCTATCCTCTTCGACTCCACATCCAGCCGTTGTAGTCCCTCGGATGTATTGGACTTTCACCCAGTCTCGTCTCACTCCTCCATTATCCGGAAACCGAATACGAGACGCCGTCACTGGAGACCTAGTTGCCGAGCTGCGGTTCTACGGCACAACGATGCCCGCAGACATTGCCCAGGAACAACTACGGACCTTGGAGCCTGGTCAGTGGCTGACGGCGGACCTTTGTAGCTTCTACTGCAACGAAGTTGGTAACACTTACCTCGAAGGTGCACCTGGGAGATGGAAGGATCTGGCGGTTCTCCACTCAAGGACCTGGGACCTTGCTGGTTGGACAGCAGGCGCTCCGCAAAGGGTTCGAGTGCCTGGAGCTCTGCAAGTTCTAGAGCACCAGTACGTCGCCTTTCCCGGTAACGACAACAATTCGCATTTTTTCCTCTGTATTATCATTTTCCCAAGCGATCTATTATACGACCTAAACCCCAATGGGCCAGTACGCACAATTGCTCTCATCCTCAACTCTTTACACCACATGCAACCTCGCGACCCGCAAAGCAAAATCAAGAACATCGTAAGGCGCCTCGCGGATGGACGCCAGCTCCGTGAACAAGAACTCCAAGACATCAACGTGTACCTTCCCATGGTACGCTTGCCACTTCTTTACCCACTTAATAGAACGCTAAGACCCTTTCGACTATACCAGATGCCCCAACAACCGAATACGTACGACTGCGGTCTCTATCCAGGTCACTTCCTCTCAGTTTTTCTTGGTGCACCGGAGATTTACACCACTCACTGCACGGTATGGAACCTTGGCATATTATTATCACAGGCGTACTTTACAACCCGTTTTCAGGGCAAAGCGCTAATGGATGGACCACTGGATGTTGTCTGGAAGCACGAACGCATTAAGGCGGCTCGGGATCGGCTGAAAAGCCTCGTACTTGCGTCTGCGGAGATTCGCCAAGCAGCTCTCGATTTTAATACTGATATCCCATCTCCGTGTACAATGTAGACGTTACTGACTCTTACTCTTACTGTTGTACTTTGAGGCCTGTCTCGTAACATGTGTCATCACACTTTGAGGCAGGGTGTCATGTCTCCTGTTTGTTCACGCTACGTGACGTTCGCCAGTCCATCGCAACTCCCTTGCTCCTCCCTTCCACGAGTGTATCCAAAATTTATGCCAAAAGCAGCTTCAAGCCAACCCAACCTCTCACCCACCAAATCATCTCCCACCAAATCATCTCCCAAAAAACCGTCCTACCGTAGGAACGTTGCCGGCGACTTTTCGGTAGCGTTAGGCACACCTAGACCCTCCCAGCGGTCCAGTTTGCAAACCGGCCCTTTGCGAAACGCTGCTTCTAAAACCGGGAACTCAAATTATGGCACCGCCGCCAACGGGAAACGCATCCTAGTATTCGATAACCTTCCCAGCCACTCGTCAGGCTCCAAGAACAAACCATTATGGCTTGCGGACGACATATTTGCCAGCCCCAAGACCTCGCACGTCGTCACTCTACAGCCAGAATTAAAATCTCAACCACCTCCGAATGACGTTGATGCGGAAGACGGATTCCCTAAGATGATCGACGTTGAAGCAGCTTTGGACGAGGCCACCATTACCAAAGGGCTGGTAAGGCATGACCTGATTCAGCCTAGCGTTCCAGAATCTAATGCACCTCCCTACAGGATCAAATCCCCACTGCACCGCCGCCCAATAAAACTGGCCAAGCAGCAAGCGTGGAGAAGCCCATAGTTCGATCAGAATACCTCCCTTTCCTATTCGCCGCGAAAGCCCTGTCTCGCCTTCCACTTCGATGCTCGAACCATCCTCATTGTGTCAATCCTGCACAATATGTCCCCCCCAAACCGGGCCACTTTCGCTGTACTCAGTGCCTCGGCCGGCCGGTACTCTGCGGTCCTTGCCTTGTTCATTCGCATCGGCATTCGCCTTTCCACTGGCCGGAGCAGTGGGTGGATCAAAGTCATACCTCAAGTAAGGTTCCGGACAGCTGGAACAGCGCCAGACCAGCACATTATGGCTACTTCAAGCGCATTTCTCTTCTTGAGGTCGGGTTACATGTCGGGCTGGGCCACGAAGGGGCGCTCTGCCCAGCGTCGCATCCTGCAGACTTTGTCGATATAACAGTACTTCATACCACTGGACAACATGTTACTCGGTTTCGTCCCTGCGCATGCTCGGGGAAAGAGCTATGGGAGCAGCTGCTGGGAGTGGATATCTGGCCAGCCACGCAGAAGCGACCCAAAACAGGCTTCACGATGGAAGTTCTGCGTCACCAACGATGTTTCAATCTCCAAAGTAAGACGAACCTCAAGGAATACTACGATGCCCTGGTCAATCTCACCAGCGCGGCGGAGGATAAGGCCTCTGTCCCGGTATGTGCTGTCGTCGTGGACACGAGAGTCGACGAACCAAATTGACAGACCTCCCTTTTCCTATGCAGTACATCTATGATCAGTTTCGTATAGCCGTTAGAGAGTACCGGGCACTCGTAACACATATGAGGGCAGGTCGTCTGGACGCCACAGCGCCACTCGCAAATGGGGAACTTTGCGTCGTTTGTCCGGCCTGCCCTCACCCAGGTGTTAACTTGCCCCACAACTGGGAAAAGGACCCGTTGAAGTAAGTGAGCCATCTTAGCTCTCGATTATCCTGCTCATGTCCCTTCAGACAGCTTCACTACGTTCGATTCTTGGCAGGCGATGGCAACTTCAAGCTTCAACATCTCTCCAAGCGTTCATTATCAACGTCAGCAAATCAAGGCTCGCTTCTTGGCGATGGGGGGTTCTGGGTTCCACAACAAGACCTTGCTCACTATCTTGATATAACATCCCCCGCTTCCGACGAGCCGAACGGTCAACGGAAGACTGCCTGCAACACCATGGCTGGGGATCCGGGATACTCACCTGAAAGCGCAAAGGCATTGGATATATCTGGCGTGTTCTGCGTCTCTTGCAGGCATGTATTCATTTGCCCTAATGGTGTTGTAGACCTCCACAAAGGCGAGAAGTACGTTAGAACGTCCTCCCTTGTCCATAATTTTCCTAACAGTTCTCCACAGATATCGCTATGTGGATACATGCTTTGCTGGCCCCTTGAACACCTCGTACTCTGCCGGCCTTCGCTACTTTGTCATCACGTACGATATTGCATGCAAGTACGGGGTAAATTTCAAGTCTCGCTGCTGTAACCAAGACTGCAAATTCGCTCTCATTCCAACACCTAACGGCGAAATTAATATAATATTCTGCGTCAACAAGTTCCATCAAGAGTCGCATGACGATAACTGCGCTGCGAAGAATGCACTGGATTATACAAAGTACGTTGGAAGGACGTGCGGGGAGGGGGTGGAGACCGTTTGGGCCAAGATGAATTGGCTTCGATATAGTACCAGGGAGATGGGTATTGGAGCTCGCATCGAAACGCTGTCCGAACACTTTAACGATTGGAACTGGCAGAAAACGTTGACGATTAGTGAGTCTATTGTATCCGATTCGGCACCTGAACTTATCGCATTTGGCCCATGGAAGCTCGTCACCTTACAGACTCGTATGCTAAAGCCGTGGAGTCTCTGGATCTCGTCATTCAAGATCTAGGCGAGCTTCAAGCAAGTATTGGACCCGATATTGCTTCAAGACTGCGTTCGGAATATGAAGCGACGGGTGGCGAACAGTTTTTGCAAAACGCTACCCAACTGCAGTGTGAGCTACGTTTTGCACTCTTTTGATATCAATATAACTTCAGATACCTTTTTAGGGCTTTCAAGAAAGGATCTCATAGCGAGAATGCAGGACCTCGATCCAACGTCTACAAAACTTACGGCTGCTTCGGCGACCGATGGAAACAACCTCGCGCATATCAACATCGTTTGTAAAGCCCTTTTACTGGAGGCGATGCAGTAAGTCGGTCCTATTATAGCCCTGACTACTCGTTTCTAAGGTCGTCTGACGTCCACGATGTTTTAGGGCCAAGCTTCGTCAACGAGCACATGACCTTGCCGTCTCACGAAACCCTACTGCAGCTCTCAAGGACCGTGTCAAAGATCTAATACTCAGAGTAAAGAAAGGCCTTGAAGAGCACCACGAACTCCTCTTTGAAACCGCACCCCAGCTTGAGCACCTTGCTCGGACACCGGATTCCCCAGCCAAGGATGAGATACTGCTGCCCAGTCGACTTGACCCAGAAGAGATCGTTCACTATGGCCTTATCAGCCTCCTGTCTATCGAAGATCAATTACGCGTCTGCCAAGCATATGATCTCATCCACGAGTTAAGGAGCGCTTTGGGCTTGCAGTCGTTTTGGACGCGTCACGTTAACGGCCAGCATTCGAGCCAAACAACAAAAACGAAAGGCCAGTCGAACCTTCAAGCAAGCAGAGCACGTGTTCAAGAAACCGCCTACGCGTACAAGACTTGCTATGGTTGGCTAGTCAAGAAGTCCCCCCACATAGCGGAGAAATTCGGTCTCAAGCCATTGAAGAGTGGTGACCTCGTGCTCCTCAGCGCGTGGCGGAAGAGGAAAGGGTACAAGCGTGCAAAAGATCGCCTCCCTTGGATCTGGACCCTTCGTCCAGTTCAAGTCCCCGACGTAACCAACAGCGTGACCAATAGAGAGGCGGAAGAGGTGGGGGAGGGGGAGGAAGAGGACGAAGAGGACGAGGACGAGGTGGATGAGGATATGGATATTGATGCACAGGAATCGAAAAGCGTCTCGAACGCTCTCGAAGACGTGATCGAACAGTGGCGGAATGAATGTAGGTTGCGAAACTCGATGGTGTGCTCAATCGCTTACTCATAACTTTATTCAGTCGTCAGACTTGATTACGTCCACACCCTTGCAGCAGTAGAGAGGTGGACTGAAGAAGTGCGGATCTTGACACGAGAAATGCCTGCCACGTGCCGTTCTCTGAGGCACTTCGCCTTGACTTGGGCTCGACGCGCAGATGACAGGGCCGCTGCCTATGTGGCCGACGTTCCCGATGCTGAGTGGATCACCACCGATCCAGCTATTCGGGGTTATATCGCTTATGCTTCTCGGAAGTTCGATCTCTATGCAAGACTTACGACAAATGCACTTCAGTCGTTCAGCGATGTAGTGGGGATTGTGGCGTGGGAGGATATCTGGCTCTCGCCCCCCGAAGACGATCCAATGCCTAGTCCTGAACCATCTAGTGGAGGCTGCCAGATATAGAGGAGCATTATTTAATTTGGTTTTTGTTCTTGTATCTTATGTAATTATTTGATACTTTTCATCGCTTTAGGTATCAAAACTAACGTAGATAAGCAGGTACGTATGGAGTTGTCATCACCCCGGGGGTAAGGCTTGATCACTCCCTGGGGTGACCGATTCAACCCCTCCCGGCGGGGATAGATACTGGGATCCTTCCCGGGTTGCCAACGTCACTGATACCCGGGGGTTCGATCAGCTTGCTCCCTCGCGGGTGTGTTCCGTCATCCTTCCCGGGTTGCCAACCTCACCGGTACCCCGGGGGGGTCTATCAGTGCGCTCCCGGTGGGTGACTCTCTGGCATACTTCCCCGGGTCACCAATGTCACCAGCCCTCAAGGTGTTCAAGCACTGCTCTCCATCACCCTCACCTCATGGGTTCACTTTGGCTCGTACCCGGGCGCGGTGGGCTGACCTTCGCTTCTCCCCCCCTCGGGTGTTGAGTGTAGATGCTCCCCGGGGTTAGATCCACCCCCACCCACGAATTGTCTCATAGCGGTACACTTTACCCCTCTTCGTTGATCTCCAATCCACGATTCATTCTTCATCCGAGGGACTAATGTACACTTCCCGCCGGGGGCAACTTTCGTCTCTCGTCCCGTCGCTCCACGGTGTTTTCACCCGCAGGACCTGTATAACAGCCGCTATTGTGCCCCAGTACCCATTTACCTCACGCATAATTTCTCCCCGGGTACCTTACTGGATCACTACGGACTTCCCCCCGGGAGGCCTTGTAGGGATAGCCCTAGGTCCCTGGGGGAGGTCATCCAGTACAGCTCCGTTATCTTACGAAGCTAGCCCAGGATATCAGGCCCTTGGTATCCGAAGAGCACGCTGCAGCTTTCGTATGGAAATATGATGACGAAAAGGCCCGAGGCGCAGCCACCAGCGATTCCAGCAGTGATGACGAGTCGGACGACGACGACCGTTTCGTTAAGTTCGAAGTCAAAGAGAGTGGCAAGGAAGACGAAGGTGTCCAACAATACCCAGGGTTTTCGGTAAATTCGATGGTCGTTCTTAGCGTCTGCAGTGCACTCATTTCATCAAACTGTTCTCCTCCGTCGCCTTAGTTTGCCCACCCATTCCTCGGTTACTACGACCCACAGAGCAGCATAGCGTCACCCATCCCCGGAGAAACTAGTCAGGCTTTTATGTTATCCCAAATGCACCAAGAAGGGACGCACGAGAAGAAGTTCAGTAGACCAGTTAATGGAACCTGGCTGCGAACTGAGTTGTTAGTCCCTATCGTTTCCTACCCAACCCTATGATTGACCTTATGGCATGAGTAGAACAAAGGATCATAACGTGTATCTGGGAGCGGCTATCAACGAAGACAGCATTCAAAGTCTCTTTGACCTCGGCGCGATGAGGTCCGAAGCTAGTCAAATTTATCTGTCATACAAGAATCGCAAGAAGCAACTTGAAGTCGAGCCTAAATTCCTGGAGAAGAAAGATGAGGCTCTTTCTCAGCTTCGACTCCAATGGCCTAACCTCCAAAAGCATGCGGAGTTGTTCGTCCGCCGGCGATTTTCGGAAGTCTACAAGTAAGCCTCCACTGCCCGCCCGAAAGTTTTCGGCCCCTGACGCTCTTTCCAGTACGCTGGACATAATAAGTATCCAGCAGACAAGAGAAAGCGAAGATTCTCTCGGTTAGTGTTGAGAGTGACTTCAGGTGCTTCGCTGATGCTTAAATATTAGAGTACCTGACCCAACTATCCACCGGAGTCCCAAAGGCTTGTACTGACCTTAGCAAGTACCGCAAACAGGAGGTTCCTTCTATGATTGATTCTCAAGAATACAAGACACTCAAGAAGAAATTCATTGATGTGGCAGAAACTCTGTACGAGTCGGTTTCGATCACGGAGGAGGATGCTCAAACCTACATTGACTCCATCGCCACTCCGGACGAGTCCCGAACCCGGTCACGTCGCACTAATTCAGACGGGTATGGATATTCTATGAGGAGGATTGCTGGATCGGTGGTGTCTTCGGCGGCGTCAGCGGCGTCGTCGGTGGCTTCGGTTTTCAGCTTAAGTCGTCCGGCCTCGAATCGACCCAGATTCTCTCGTTCTTCACTTGGACGCGATGATTTCGAATTTTTGCGTACTCTGGAAAAATACGATTCTCAAGATAGGTATAGCGACGTTGTCCAGGTGATCAAGAACGCAGCCACCCACTGGATCGAAAGCCGCATTTGGGACACTTCGGATGAGTTTGCAAAGACTATAGAACATGTCTTGGAATCCTTTACCACGCAAGAAGCATTTAAATCTTATTGCGAAGAGGAATCCTCTGCCATGATGAGAGATCTTCATCAAGCTCTCGTTCCCTACCCGTCAAAGTAAGCTCTTGGTTGCCTCATGGCAAGGGTGCAAGGCGGTGCACTAGATGCTAACTAGGGTCAAAATTTCTAGGCCATTTGGAATCAGACTTGAAAGCCTACAGTCACACTGTAAGTCCCGCAGAAGAGTTCCCCAGTTTCCAGCGCTGATTGGTCCTACCGACCTAAAAAGCTTCGTCCTCCCATAATCTCAAATTCATCGCGACAGGCTCTATCTTCACATTTGCTCCTGCCTTTATGGAGCATTCCATAACCCAGCTACAGGCCAGACGAGAAGAAACCGATCTATTAGAACATGACCCATCTCGAATACCCTCTCTCTCCACGCATCGCACCCCGGTCAGCCGCTCCACTCCTTTAGGTTGGCGAACTCGGTATGTACACCATTACATATACTCACCAAGGCGCGTACTGACGTTCTTTCAGACTTGTCCAATTAATAGATCAGGGCCGCAGAATTCTACATATAATAGAATCATCAAGCGGGATCGATATTTTCTTGAACAATGCTCGCGATACGGAATTTCGAAAGAGTCGGAAGCATTTTCCTTCTCGAAAAGAGCGTTCCCTATTCTTTGCAGTTGATGAACAAACTTGCCAGCTCGTCGTAGTGTATCTTGACCAGGTCTAGGCTCCCATAGGTCTACTCACTTACATGCAAATACTTATGTCTTCTAAATTTCTAGCAACGATCCTTCCTTCAAGCCTTTTCTATGGAAGATCATTTTGAAGCCCTACAACCCAAGGGCCCGCAATACGAGCTCACACATCTTTATGACGAGGGACCGCCGGAAATTCAAGATATTTGCTTTTTTTCTGGCTGCGATGGCATATGTTTGCTGGAAAAATCCGGGAAGATTCGTGTGTTTTCCCCGCAAACCCAGGCATTCTGGTTCGTTCTGTTCTCAATTAGTATTTTTGGGCAACCTCCAACAGAATTTCAGGCCAGGGTCCATCAAGGTCTCGTCAATTCCTGTTATGATGAAGGCAGCCCCAGATGGTTCGGCACTCCTGTTGGTGGAACGTATTCAGGATGGGATTGGGTGGCAACTTCGGGTGTACCATCAAGCTACCTTCGGCGAAAACCAGGACGGCAAAACCCTCCTTCTGCCCCCCGAATTCAATGATGCTATCCACCAAAGCTTCACCGTTTCATCTCTTGGACAGAGAAAACACATATATCTCATCGCTCACACTCCATCCAAGTCTCGCATGATCTCTATAGCCCTTCGGATTAGCCGTAGCGAGTCACATTGGTCTTTCCGACGGAAGCAACTGCGGTCTTTTGAGGCTCAAGGCGTAACGACGAAGCACAACTCCCTAGTCGATTGTTTTGCTGAGGTGTGGGAACGCTTTCCCGTCGTTCCCGCGATCTCACGGTACGTTCGAAAATCCAGGAGAGTTCGTATCCTGACGCAACCGGTCCTTTGAAGGGACTTCACGGCATCGCGACCCCCATTGAGCCTAACTTTCGTCACGTATTCCGAACACAATGATCTTGATCGTATTCCTCACTATTTCACCACCATGGCTCAAGATTTTACCCGACTGTCCCACAAGCCGACTGGGAGGCATCTAAGCGACATAAACGTTCGAATGCTATTCAGTAGGGATATCCGGTGGCGCCATTCAGACCTGCAACCGTGCCAAGCTGGGGAATGGTTTGTTGAACTCATTTCCTTGATCCCTGTTCACATCGCTGTTGCTCGCGACAACCGCTTCCTCCCATACAAAGACGGAATCTCAGGGGAAGCCATCCAGCAGGAGCTTCTGGGGACTGAGGTGGCGGACATTATTGATATCATTACTTTGGGCCCATATGAAGCGATCCTAGGGTCATACATGGCCACTAGGCCTGTCAAAGTTGTCTCTTCTATGGGTTCGTACTTCCCTCTCCCGTCGTTTATCTGATTAGCTTTAAAATGACTCACATCACCAATTCATGTAGGAGAGCAAAGCGTTGGTATGTTGCGATAAGAATTTGAGTATTTCACCACTGAAAAATTACTAGGCAAATCCTTCAGCTTGAATCACCTGGTCGACACCTCGTTTGCAGGATCTGCGATGCGGACGACAGAGGTATCGATATCTATACTTAGATTTAAGATATCCTCATTGACCAAAGCTGCTACAAAGGGTGTTTGGCTCTCTCTCTGTCCGACAAAGGATCACGTGGTCATAGCTTTGGACTTCGAAGGTGAACTCCCCCTACCTCTTGCATGAACCCCAGCTCAAACTTTCCTCTCCCAGGCGTCCAATCGTTGGAACGTACCGCACAAGAGGATATGCTATTGGTCCTTTTCAATGCCGCCATCTCCAACCTCATAATGTTCCGGAACAACTTCGCGCTAAATCGTAACGTTGCCAATATGTTCACGGTAGGTCGAAATGCACCATCCTTCTAGGAATGTGCTCATTTGATACTGGCTTGTAGAGCTTCCAAGCATCGGCGCGTCTATTTGACCCTGGGAACAACCCGAACCTTTTCAAGGGCTTGTTGACGATCATCATCAAAGTGCGGTCTCTGGTGGGGCTAACTGGAACAGTATCTAATATTTTTTATTTATTGATGCAGGATGTAATGGATGCAGACAAAAGGGAGATTGTTGAAGAGTACGTATTAAACACAGATAACAAATGACATGACTAAGGGCAATCTGGGAGTTAGGTTCGGCTCCAAGTTTAATCAAATCGTCAATGAGGAACAAGGTGGTAACTTTATCACCGTCTTGCACGGCAACCAACTCGCGGTGATGCCTTGGGATGTTATCCGGTCAAAAGAATTCTACACACGTTTTTCGAAGCTCAGCAAGTACCTTTTCAAGCAACAGTCCACGCACACCAACGCCGGAGAGTTTTTGCTTACCTTGAAGACACTCATGGCCAAGATTACTGTGAGTCTGACTGATAGACTTATTAATTTATCTCATGAAGCCTTTTTATCAGGCGCAAGACTGGGGTGCAATCGACCGTACGTCTGACAGACATTCTCAGACTCCGTCCTACTAATCTTTCTATTAATCAGAAACACTGATCCGGCATCGAACATCAATTTTGCAAGCATCGCTGGAACAGGCTCTGATTTCGGGGCAAGGGGATGTGGGACCGTTTGGTGAACTAGAGGGCCTCAAAGTAAGAATATCGAAAAATACCGCCGTAAAAAAGTGCTGACATTGGGATATGAATAGAATTACGACACCCAGCAAGTTCTTGGTGGCAACGATACCGACGCAATTTTCTACCTTGGTACGGATGAGGGTGGTCGGCAGGAAAAGCTAACCGATCTCTTGGCTCGCTTGGGATCTGACCCCGCGCGGTCTGATGTTGACGATGTGAAATCAAACCTTCAAGAGATCGGAATGCAACGCGTAGAACATGTGAAGGCTTGGATCAAATCGAACGTCTCGCGGTTCATGCCGACCGACAATTCTGACATAAAAGCACTACAAAGGAAGCTTGACGAGTTGTCAACGGTCCTTCTCGCTAATATTCAACTCTGTTGTGTCACTTGCAATTCCTGCCAGCTTCGCTGCCTGCGCCCAAAGGCCCATGTCTCCGGCGAGCATGACTGCGCGACTTCGCATCGATGCATTGAACCGTGTTCTTTCTGCGAATCTGAAGAACATAGGAATACGAGAGCGTGTGGGATGCAGTAGGTCCCTCTCGATGGTCCGTGGTGCGCATCCTAATCAGATGATTTTTTCAGGGCTGGACATGATGGCGCCCACATGTGAGTCAGTGGATAAAGCCCGTTTGGGTCATGTTCTGACTTCTTTTGTGTAGATGTGAGGCTGCAGCTCACGTATGCGGGGAGCCTTGCCGCTTCAATGACAGGCGAGGTTGTCAAGAGACTTGCGTCAAGCCGGTCAAGCATTCTGGTGAACATGTCTGCGCTGCAAACCTCCATCAATGTGGAGAGGTATGAGCATACGGACCAATTTAATTGACCCTCCGCTCATGGTTTCCCACAGCCTTGCAGGCTTCGGAACGTTAATCTCCACGATGGGCGATCGTTTTCATGTCCCAATGTCTGCGCGCTCCCGTTGTGAGCGATACACATATTACACTCGGGAAAAAAGGTCTAATCATATCCTACGGCACAGCGACAAACACCATGACTCTCACAGTTGCGGAGAAGAGCGCACTTGCCCATTACGGTGCGAACTCTGTCCACGGTATTGTGCCATGGGTGACCACTATCATGGGCTCGAACCCGGAGCTACTCATCTATGCGAGTAAGTGCTAAATCCGCCGTCGGACCAGGACCGAAACTGAGGTTGAATAAATAGGCAAGACCACCCTTGCCATGAGACTTGCCAATCCCCAGGTGTTTGCGAGATAGAGCCGAAGCCAGAATCAATTGAGACCATATATCGCGGCTTACATGATACATTTAGCTATACCAGGGTAAATATAGAACATGGCTACTTCGAGCCCTCTAACGCCCGTTTGGTTCCTTGTCAGTTTACTCAAAAGGCCCGGCGACTGGGGTGCAGCATACGTATTCCTCCGGGACACCGAACGCATCAAGGCATGCATGCACATACCGTGGATCCGAGTGTTACCCACTTCTGCGAAGCATCTTGCCCCCAGTGTGGATACATATGCAACTTACCTTACGGTCTGCTCGTTCAAGCTCTGCTGATAGTCCGTTTCACTAAACCCCTTCCTCCATCAGGTCATGCACAAAGGGAGCATGATACCTCTCACGGGTCCATGCAGAAAACCGTCTGGGCCATTGAAGAGTCAGGGGATTCAGCAATTAAGACCGTTGAAGGTCATCGGTTTGGAGCCCAAGAGAGCGGTGCTACCCAAATATGTTTCATGTATTGCAAACATCTTGGCCGACATGCACACATCGATTTCTGTCGAAATGATTCTGGATACTGCCAAGAAGCAGAATCGGAGCACGCGCGTGAGCGAATCCTACCGGACCCTAACGTCCCGAAAGATTGGATATCGCATCGACTGTTCTGGGCTCGGACTGGTAGGTCTCCGCCTACGTTCTATGCTTTTCCAAGCTAAATGTCGTCTACATTAACCCCCTCTCTTGCCCTTTCTTGCATAAATCTCTCACCGCGTTTCCAGGCTTCAAAGGTAGGTCAATCCCTACTCCACTATGAGCCCGCTCTGACATGCGAATCCAGATCCCTACCCTCGCACTGACCAGGCCGAGTTTGCCCTTTGTGATCACTACTGCCCTGGTATGATTTTAGCATGAATCCCCTGGAGCAATCCTTCCTACTAACTTCTCCTCGAATTCGCCGAAGGTCGGGAGCATGAGTCAACCACAGGAACCTTCGCGGGACCCAGTTTCTGCACACTGGCGATATTCCATCCTCCACCGATTGAGGCGGATATCAGCGACCCTTCCCAATACGTTTCGAGCGATGGACATCACTTCGAGTGTCCCGATCCAACCTCGCTCATTCCTGTCTTCCATGTGATCTTCGTTCTTGACCGGTAACCCTCTTTTTCTACTACATTCATTGAACTTTACATGACAGGTAATTTTAATCTGTTAAAAGCTCGTGGTCGATGATAGACCAGGACCATCAGCCTTTACGCGACCAACCTGTTGCCCGTCGCATCGCGTCGCACAATAATAACCGATTTGGGGCAGTCCTTTCAGCATTCTATCAATTCCTCTTGGAAAGAAGCTCCGCGACCAACGGAATCGCTAGACGCGACGCTTATTCGGTGATCACCTTCAATCATGAGGCTGAGGTACGTTCGGCAAATATTCAATCCTGCCATTTTGCTAAATAAGATTGGAAACTACCCTCTAGATTCAAATGACTCACGATACAACAAGTTCAATCGATCAAATGGTCCAAAATCTACTGGGGGTTACACCGGATGGAGGTACGGACTTCGGCGAGGCACTAATTGTAGCCCGCCAAGTTATGGAGCAATCGTGGTCAGCGGAAAGGTACATCATGATCGTAATGAAATATTTCCGAAGCAGCTAAAAAAAAATATGGTCCAGATCCCCTGTAGTTATATTCTTGTCCGATGGAGAGGGCGAGTCAGAGCGTGAAGCCATGACAGAGCTATGCGACCGGGCGGTCGCTCTGGGGTATGAGCAGATAATTCTTATCTCAACTAATGTCTAATATCTATACCTCTTTCTTCTTTGCATATAGCAAAGCACTCTCGTTCTGGTCCATCTCCTTCGGACCCTACTCTTCGATTCTTCAAGAACTGGCTAACATAGCGAAGGAAACGGCCACTCGGGCTGCTCGAGGATCGGGGGTTACTCCGGTTCCCTGCGACTTCCGCACGGCAATCAATACAGTGAGTTCATCAGGTGGGATATTTAGGGCGGAGTTCATTGGTCTTTTGGATTTTCACTTGTCTCAGGTTCAACTCGCAAACGCGTTCTCCGTCATTGCAACGTCACTGAGGAAAACTCGCGCTTCACTAATCAATCCAACGGCTCCCGCTTACACTCGGTCGGGTGCTTCGAGTTCTGCGCTCGTCACACTTTAATTACTATAGCCTGTTTTCTCTATCTTCATTCCCCGCAACGGTCGATTGTCTTTAAACCTTGTTCAGAAACCTGCTTGAATGATGAGAATACATGTCTCGCCAGCGAGTGAAATCAGAAGGACGTTGCTGCTAATAGCCTAGATGGCAGGAATGAGTGAGACAACCCTCCTAACGTTCTCTGGACCCTATTACTTACAACAGTCGCAGTCGAAAGGACAAAGCGGAGTGTCTGCGTCAGGGGAAGAGATTAGTTATCACGATTAAAGCTTCCCTGCGATGGGAAGTTCACCTCCCCCTTTCCCGGTCATGCCGAGTTCGTCTTCCTTGTAAATCAAGAAGCCTTCTTCTGTTCGAGGTCCTGTGGCGTGGGATTGGGTTCAATAGATTCGGCGGTCAAGCCACAGTGGGAAGACTCACTCGGACCGCTACCCCTAGAGTCGGCAAACCTCAAGTCCGCATCCGTAGGCTGCTGACTATCTGAGTCTGTTCCAATCTTCAACTTCTTGTTCGGCGCTCGAGCTTTTGCTTCTATCTTTGTGGAAGGATCGACTACGACGTTTGGAGCAGACTCTAGAGCCGATGGTGACTGACGTCTCCTTTTACGAGAGTTTCCCGACTCTCCGGCACCGCCGGCATCGTTGGCGGGAGGCTTGCCCGACGAGGTGTCCGGCTCTCCCGCCGCCGACAATAGGAGTTTACTTT
Source organism: Tulasnella calospora MUT 4182 (assembly GCA_000827465.1). NCBI lineage: Eukaryota > Fungi > Basidiomycota > Agaricomycetes > Cantharellales > Tulasnellaceae > Tulasnella > Tulasnella calospora. The sequence goes on along the minus strand of KN823056.1, from coordinate 134,771 downwards.
TTGGTTTTCTCTCCTTTTTGGACACTATTGGGCTCTCTTGGGGTGGCGTACGAGACGTCGGTGTGGCTTTATGAGCATCACCGCTCGATACTTTCTCGGAGGGCTTCCCTTTGCCTTTGGCGGTCGCGAAGATGTCTTCAATCTCAGTAGTTCGCTTCGCAGAAGACTTTGGGGCTTTCGATTTTGTCTTTACCCGGGAGGCTTCTGCCTTGGGCATGGTTGGAAAAGTGGCGTCGGAATAAATTTACCGTGTTTGGCTTCCTTTGTTTTGTTCGCTCCTCTAAATGTTGCAACGCGGACCATCATCGAAACGGTGCAATACCGTGATCATTGCAGGTTGCCTCACCGCAGCGGCCAGGCACGCTTCTAGCCAGCGCCTAAACACGGATAGCGCTAAATATAGCGTTTGATGATGGTGCCAGTGATCCCGGCTAAGTCTGAATTTGGGGTCCTCACTTCGACCCATTGCTACGTTCCCCCAATCTTTACGAACACGGGCCCGTTTGTCCTCCGAAGCAGCGCCCGAGCGTACAGCCGCCTGGGCCCCATCCTATCACCCCTCCTGATCGACGAATCAACGGATAGCGAATTATCAAGGCCGTGTACTTGGACTGGTCTTCGGGCAGCCCCAAACGCCCATGTCCGAATTCACTCTCTCTTGGTATTTGCAGACCAACTTTCACGCTCAGAATGCACATATCCGCTCTCGGTGCTCTCTTCGGGCAAGGATACGTATAAAGGTCCCCCATTCCCTTCGATTCCCCCCCCCCCCAACCTCTCTGTGTCCGCAATCGCTACTTCGTTGAACAATGTCAAGAACTCCTTCTCCTCTTGCCGCAGGTTTGAGCCTTGGTAATGTCATAGCGGATAAAGCTTATTCGGCCGTGGATTCAGGCCTCTACGCCGCCGCCGATGGAGTTGAGAGTACGCTGCCCCAGGTCCTCGATGCTAGGCTTACAGACGCACTAACAACATATGCTTCTACGCAGGAATCAGCGACGCCATAAGGACTGCACCACCGACACTTTCAGCTGAGGACGAAGTCGACGGCGTCTATCACTCTGCCGCCGCACGTCTCATTAACAGCTTCCGGGCTCAACTTAAGCGCGGCCTTCCATTCCAGCTCTCCCTCCAGAACGTACTGTCCATCATCGATGCACTCATCACATCCAAGATCGCCGGTGGTCTCGATGATCGGCTTTACCTCGTAAGTATATTCGGCCTTCTCCGTATGGGGCCGCGCTAACTTGGAGCCCGACTATTGCACAGCTCGAGCACGCCCTCACCTTCCTCTCCCGCTACCCGCCCAGTACATTCACTTCAAAGGAACTCCAAGACAAGGTCATATCTCTTCTATGGTATGATCTTCCACACCCTCCGGCTTCTCTCGTCGGTTCCAAGTACCAGTTCCGTGCCGCCGATGGATCTGGAACCTCTATTTGGCATCCTGAGATGGGTATAGTACGTTTCATGATGCTCTCTGTCTTAAATAGAGTTCTAAACGAATTCTTCGGGGGGTGTCCTAGGCTGGCTCCGCATATGCTCGTAGCGTTCAGACCCTCCACCCTTTGCCGGCAAATCAACTCCCTGCCCCGGAACTTCTGTTCGACACTCTCTTGAAGCGGGAGAAACAAGTCGACCATCCTGCCGGCCTGTCTAGCTTTTTCTTCGCTTTCGCCAATTGTAAGCATTCACGTACCGTCCGTTCAACTTGGTCGGTTCTTCCTGACGTTTCTCGCGCTTGATCTCAGTGGTCATCCACAGTTTGTTCCACACGGACCATACCACAGACCCAAGTCAACCTATCAACCGTGTCTCATCCTACCTCGACCTCTCCCCAGTCTACGGTTCAAATGATGATGAGCTCAACAGCATCCGTCTAAATGACGGAACAGGCAGGATTTATCCAGATACGTTCGCCGACTCTCGGTTGCTCCACATGCCCCCTTCCACCCCGGCACTCCTTATCATGTACTCCAGGAACCATAACTACATCGTCAAGAAGCTTCTCGATATCAACGAACGAGGGAAATGGGAGAATCCTCCCCCTCAAGATGAGGAGAAGAGGCAGAAACAGGACGATGAGATCTTTGGTACTGCTCGTCTCATTAATTGCGGTTGGTTCATGTCGACTATTTTCGGCGACTATTTGGCCAGTATCCTGGGACTCGTCAGGGAGGGCAATTCGTGGAGCTTGGATCCATTAAGCAACTTCAGGGAGAACTCGCATGAGATTGTCGAGAGAGGGAGTGGTAACATCGTTTCGGTCGAGGTTCGACTGCTTTGTCATGCCTTTGTAGTCGACCTTACGCTAACAATGACTGTCTCATAGTTTTTGGCTTTGTATCACTTCCACTCTAGTATCTCGGCGGCGGACGAGGAATGGGCGGGGAAATCGTTTGAACGGCTGTTCCATACTAAGGACTGGGATTCGGTGCGTCGACTTGGGATTGAGCTTCATACCCTGTTGCTTACATATTCTGGGGCTTCGACGCAATTATAGATCACCGTCGATCAGTACAAAGATACCATTAACAAGTTAATCGAGCAGGAGAACCCGAAGGATCATCCTCCCAACACGTGGCCCCTTGGTCGTTATCAGCGTCAAGCGGATGGGAGTTTCAGGGATGAAGATCTCGCCAAGATCCTGTTGGACGCATGTGAGAGTCCTGCGAGCGCTTTCAAAGCAAGAGGAACCCCGCATGTTATGAGGTAAGAAGCGCCAACTCGGAGGGTAATTTAACCAGTGTTGATTTAAGACACCTTTTGTCTATCCAGGATTATTGAAATTATGGCCATTCAACAAAACCGAGACTGGGGTGAGAAACCTCTCAGTGGATGCGTCCGAGTAGATCGCTGACGTATCCTCGATGTATTGTAGGAACCTGCAGTCTGAACGAGTTCCGCAAGGTACCTGGTTTTCTAACCATACGTCTTACAAAGCATCGCCCACTGAATCGCGTATCCATAGTTCTTGGGCCTGAAGCCATATAGCACTTTCGAAGAGTGGAATCCGAGAAAGGATGTTGCGGACGCAGCAAGGAGGCGAGTCTATGGCGCTTGCCACGTTTAATTCCCAACCTAATCCCGATACCCTCAGATTGTATCAACACCCTGATAACATCGAGCTCTACGTGGGATTACAAGCTGAAGAAGCCAAGAAGCTTGTTCCTGGCGCGGGTCTTTGCCCTGGTTTCACAATGTCTCGAGCCATTTTGGCTGACGCGGTCGCCCTGGTGCGGGGCGATCGGTTCCTGACGAACGACTTCACTGCCTTCAACCTGACGGTGCGGGAACTTTCTTCTCGCCCCTCCATTATCTTAATTCTGAAAGCGTTTTTGACTAGGCTTGGGGCATGCAAGACTGCACCCGTGATCCCAAGAACTCTTCGAACGGAGGAGTGCTTGGCAAGTTGCTTGGAAGGTGTCTTCCGAATCACTTCCCTGGTAAGGACGTTTCGCAAATGCATCATACGCGAACGATATCCTAACCGATCAAATCCTCCGTAGTGGACTCGTTGTATACGAATTTCCCCTTCGTCGTCCCGACCAAAATGAAGGAATTTTTGACGACCGTCGGCACTGCCGACCTGTACACGGATACTCGACCAGCACCTAGCAAGCCTGTTGCTCCTGTAACTAAGTACTACGAAGTTACGGCCGCTCTTGCTAGTCCGTCACTGGCTGCCACGGTACCTCACAACGCTAAAACCGTGCTTCCGGGTGGAGGGTACCTTGCGTCGTACAACATTGCCGGTGTCAATGCTGCAGACAAGAAACTCATTGCGGAGGCGTTCGTTCCGACCTCGGTCGTGCTTAAAAAGCAAGTCGACTTTTTGGAGAAGACAACAGCCATGCTCCTCAAGGAGAAGAGCTATTCGCTTGTCGGCGATAATAAGCAGAGCGTCAACGTTGTCAGGGACGTTATCAACCTTCTACCCGCATACTTCATCTCAGAGCATGTGGTGAGTGAAAGCAACCCGTAAGACGTGCGATACAGCAGCTGAAAACGTACTTTGCTTTCCTTTCTCCTAGCTCGGACTCCCTCTCAAGACAGCGGCCTTCCCGCACGGAAGTGACTTGGATCAGGAAGTCTACCTCAAGTTCAAGGAGATCTACGAGTTCCTCTTTGTCGACATCGCTGAACCGTCCACCAAGGTCGCTAAAGAAAGCACCGTCAAGAGCTATAGCCAGTACTTCCAAGAGACTGTCCTAACACAGATTCAAGGAATTGCCTCTGAACAGGTACGGTCAAAGGAATAAGCCTTTTGCTTGCGACTGGGTGAGCTGACAACTTCCTGGTTCCTTCGCTCAGATTCCCCTCTTTGGCTTTGGTGCGAGCGTGTTTCACTGGGCGACTCAGACTCCTAAGGAATCCAAAAATTGGTTGAAGAGGCTGTTTGATAACGGAAAGGGCAAGTCGAAGGAGGAGCTGGCGAACGATGCTGTGGCTCTCGCTGTTGCCATGTCCGTCGAGCTTTCGCAGGGTGAGTCTTGTGTCCTTCAGTGATGGAGGTCGTGTAGCTGACATTGTAGCTCCGATTTAGCCCTGACGCACGTCGTCGATACCTTCCTCGGCCCCAGTACCTCGGACACGAATCTCGCCGGAACTTATCTGAACGACCCATCCATTACCGCTCGCATCCAAGCTCTGGCTCAGGATACGAGCGACAAGGATGCGACCACCAAACTCGCCAAGATAGTCGTCAAAGCACTCCGCACCCGTCCACCGGTTCCCGGAACGTACCGCAGCGTGCAAGCCGACGTTGCGCAGCTCAGTCGGAGCAAGGGTGATAGGGTTTACTTATCCTTCACGGAGGCTGGTGTTGATGTAAGCGAGGTCTCGATCTGCTCGACCCAGGGGCTGCCACTAACATTGAATAACCCTCCTCTCAGCCTGCGGTCTGGGGAGACAACGTCAAGCCAACTCAACCTGTGCCACAAGCCCTCTTCGCTGGAGAGATCGTTAAACTGCTTGGCCCTGAGTGGTTGTTGAACGCGATCGTCCCTGTCGTCAAGACCATTTTCAAGCTGAAAGACATCAAGCGTGCCCCGGGCAACTCTGGCAAACTTCTGTACGTCGGGCGTTATATGAATGTGCGAGATTCGACCTGCTCACCTGTTCGGTACTCTAGGTCCTTCAATGAAATGATCGAAGGTACACCCGTCACGACGTACTTGAACTACAAGCAAGAGCCTACGTTCTGGTCGTCCGACCTGACTGTTACAGTAAGTTTGGGGATTTCGCTAGGTGCGAGCTGTGCTGAACCCGTCTGTCTTTGCAGTTCACCACATGAAGTGGAGCACTCTGAACATTACCATTCCGTTGTTTTGATGCATACAGGACGTTTTACCTCGGAGTTTCTGACGGGGGAGTTGTACGATAGCCACCATGTGCGCCAAGTTGTGTGCATAAACGATTGATAGGTCATAAATCCTGACGTTACACATGAATATAGTTAGTTTCTTCAAATGCCTTATATATGTCACTTTGGACTATTCACCTTGGACTTGCGCATACTATGAATCGATACGTCTCGCCCAGTGGTTTCTGTGGCCGATAACTTGCACCAGTTAATAGCCTCGTATTGCTAGAGCTTAATTGGCCTCAACACCCCTGCACCACAAAATGCACAATGCCACGAAACTGGCGACCTGGTCAGGAGGCGACTGCGTATGGCCACCTCGTAAACACCTGTTCCGACACTCCTGCTCGGGATGAAGCAAGTGAACTCCCAGGGCCTGTGCCAGAGCGGCATGCGGGTTCCGTCTTTTTGCCAACCTTGGGTTCGCTTACTTCCACAAAGTAATTTGTCCCATCTCGTGGGTCTCTTGCACGGGCATGAGAGCTAAGGATTTCAGCGTCCCCTGTTCCGAGAGGTCCCCGGCATCGTTGGCGGAAGGCTTGCCCGATGTGGTGTTCGGTTCTCACGCCGCCGACAATAGGAGTTTACTTTTTGGGATTTCTCTCCTTTCTAGGGACTATCGGGCTTTCTTTCTATGGCGTACAAGACGTCGATGTGGCGTTAGGAGTATCGTGGCTTGCGCCCTTGTCGGAAGGCTTTCTCTTGCCGTTGGCGGTTGAGAAGATGTCACCAATCTCATCAGTACGCTTTATGGAAAACTTTGGGGCTTTCGATTTTCTCTTTACCCTGGAGGGTGCTGTCCTGGGCACCGTGGCAAGGTGGCGTCGGAATAGATTTACCGTGTTTGTCTGTTCACTTACCCCTAAAAGTTGTAGCGTGGACCGCCGTCGAGCCTCCGGACAATACCGCAGCCAATGATTGCCTCACCCAAGCAGCCAGGAACAGCTTTAGCCAGCGCGTAACGTCAAAAAGCGCCACGAATAACGTCCGACGAGATTCCGACAGTGAGGCAAGCTGGGTTCCAATTCTCAATTCGGGGCTACTCACGTCAATCCCTTGCCAAGGTCCCTCAGATGACCCACTCGGGTGCGCCAATCTTGCCAACACGGGCCCGTCGCCTTTCGAAGCAGGGTCCATGCGTATAACCGCCCGGGGTCCTCTTATCGCCTCCTCCTGATCGACGAATCAACGCATAGCGAATTCATCAAGACCTTATTCGGAGCTGTGAAGATGAGCGCTTTTCGGCCAACCTCAGACGCCCATGTCCGAACCCCCTCGTGTCGCAGTATCCCACGCGAACCCACCCGGTCGCTCACGAGCGCTCTCGTCGGCCAAAGATACATAATAGAGGACTCTCGATCAGCTCCCTCATCCACCCCCCTCACTTCTCTCTGTCTACAATCGCTCCTTCGTTGAACAATGTCAAGCACTCCTTCACCGCTTGCGACAGGCAAGACCCTTGGTAATGTCATAGCAGATACAGCTTATTCAGCCGTGGATTCAAGCCTCCACGCTGCCGCGGATGGTGTTGAGAGTACGCTGCCCGACGACTTAGCTGCTGGGCTTACAGGCAGGCTGACAGCATACGCTTCTATACAGGAATCAGCGACGCCATCAGAGCTCCACCAGAAGCACTTTCGGCTGAGGACGAAGTCGATGGCGTCTATCACTCCTCCCTTGCGCGTCTGATCGACAGCTTCAGAGCTCAACTCAAGCGCGGCCTTCCATTCGAGCTCACCCGCTCAAACTTCCTCTCCATCATCGATGCACTCCTTACATCCAAGCTCGAGGGTGGCCTCGATGATCGACTCTACCTGGTAAGACCGTCTATCCCTCTTTATCCGGGAAGCGTGCTAATGGAATGCCCGACTGTCGTGATAGCTGGAGCATGCCCTCACCTTCCTCTCCCGCTACCCGCCCGGTACATTCACTTCGAAGCAACTCCAAGACAAGGTCATATCTCTTCTGTGGTATGATCTTGCACATCCTCCGCCTTCTCTCGTCGGCTCCAAGTATCAGTTCCGGACAGCCGATGCGTCGGGTACATCTATTTGGCACCCCGAGATGGGCAAAGTACGTTCTGGAATGCCTCGTTTCTTCAATACAGCCCTAAAAAGAATCTGTTCGGATTGTCTTTAGGCTGGTTCACCGTATGCTCGTAGCGTTCAGACCCTTCACCCTTTGCCGGCAAATCAACTCCCTTCACCAGAGCTCCTATTCGATACTCTTCTGAAGCGTGAGGACAAAGTCGACCATCCTGCTGGGTTGTCTACCTTTTTCTTCGCTTTCGCAAACTGTAAGCAGTTTCCCACTGAATACCGTTTGATTTTCTTGATCTGCTCACGTTTCTCGTTGTACCTTAGTGGTCATCCACAGTCTATTCTGGACGGGCGTTGATACGAGTGATCCCTTGAAACCTCACGGCGATCCCACTCAACCTATCAACAAAGTCTCATCTTACCTCGACCTTTCTCCACTTTATGGTTCAAGCGAGGCTGACCTCAAAAGGATTCGTTTGAATGATGGAACAGGCAGGATCCACCCAGACACATTTCTCGACCATCGGGTCCTCCTTATGCCAGCCTCCACTCCGGCTCTCCTCGTCATGTTCTCCAGGAATCACAACTACATTGTCGAGAAGCTTCTCAATATCAACGAACGAGGGAAATGGCAGAATCCTCCCCCTCAAGATCCCGACAAGAAGCAGGCACAAGACAATGAGATCTTCGGAACTGCTCGCCTCATCAATTGCGGTTGGTTCATGTCTTCCATTTTCGGCGACTATTTGGCAAGCATCCTTGGCCTCGTAAGAGATGGCAATTCGTGGAGTTTGGATCCATTGAGCAACTTCAGGGCAGCGTCGCACGAGATCGTAGAGAGAGGCAGTGGAAACATTGTTTCCGTCGAGGTTCGGAAGCGCCTTCAAATCCTCTATACCCAGCACCACTCTAATCAGGGTTTTTTTTTTACAGTTTTTGGCTTTGTACCACTTCCACTCCAGTATCGGAGCCGGGGATGCAGCATGGACGGAAGAAGTATTCGAGGAACTACTTGGTACGAGAGACTGGGATTCGGTACGTCTCGGTTGGGGGTTGCGGTCTCGGCCACGCTGCTAATGCAATCTGATTCGCATGGGCACCTTTGAACAATCGTAGATTACCCCAACCCAGTTCAGAATTGCCGTCGCGAAGTTGGCTAAGGATCCAACTCGTCCCCCCAACACACCTCCCACTACATGGCCAATCGGCAAATACAATAGGGTGGATGGGAAGTTCAGGGATGAAGATCTCGCTAAAATCCTGCTTGATGCAAGTGAACAGTCAGCGAGCGCCTTTAAAGCCAGAGGAACACCGCATGTTATGAGGTAAGGGGAACGAAGGACTTGTCGAACTGGCGCGGAAGTTTACACGTGCATCATCCTTCCATCAAGGGTTGTCGAAATTCTGGGCATCCAGCAAAACCGAGAATGGGGTAAGAAACCTTTCTTTTTTTTTTCTTTTTTTTTGGTCGTCGCGAGGAAGGCTCACATGGTCGACGCATTGCAGGAACTTGCAGTCTGAACGAGTTCCGCAAGGTACCCATTTTCCTGGCTCGACATTATCGCTCAGCCTAGCAGACTGACGCGACTCCCGTAGTTCCTTGGACTGAAGCCCTACAACACGTTCGACGAGTGGAACCCCAGAAAGGATATAGCGGACGCAGGCAGAAGGTTAGTTGGTGACGCTTGGTGCGTAGGGTTGGCTTGCATACTGACCCATGTGGATTTTAGACTGTATCGCCATCCCGACAACATCGAGCTCTATGTTGGTTTGCAAGCTGAGCAAGCTAAGACGGTTATGGATGGCGCGGGTCTTTGCCCTGGCTTCACTATGTCTCGAGCTATTCTGGCGGACGCCGTCGCTCTCGTCCGCGGAGATCGCTTTTTGACGAACGATTTCACTGCCTATAACCTAACGGTGTGTAATTTTCTTCTACTCTCTTCACCATGCTGATTATGTCCTTGAGTAGGCTTGGGGTATGCAAGACTGCACCCGTGACCCCAAGAACTCTGCGAACGGAGGAATGATGGGCAAGTTGCTGGGAAGGTGCCTTCCGGATTATTTCCCTGGTAAGACCGTTCGCGCGTGTGTGTACGCGAGTCATTATCCTGACTGATTGGGTTCCGTGCAGTGGATTCGTCATACACGAATTTCCCCTTCGTCGTTCCGTCGCAGATGAAGGAGTTCCTGAAGAAAGTCGGTACTGCCGACCAGTACACGTTCACTCGACCAGTCCCAAAGAAGCGTGTTGTCCCTTTGATCAAGTACTACGACGTCAAGAATGCACTCGCTAGTCCAGGACTGGCTTCCACGGTACCCGACAACGCCAAAATTGTGCTCGAGGGCAAAGGATATCTTGCTTCGTACGATACCGCAAAGGTCAACGAAGCAGACAGGAAACTCATTGCGGAGGCATTCGTTCCAAATGCGGTCGTGTTGAAGAAGCACGTCGAGTTCTTGGAAAGGACCACGGAAATGCTCCTCCAAAAGAACTGCTATACGCTTGTTGGCGACAATAAGAAGAGCATCAACATTGTTAGGGACGTCATCAACCTTCTACCCGTTTACTTCACCTCAGAGCATGTGGTGAGTAAATGAGCCCCAGAACGTTCAATCCAGCAGCTGAGAACGTGCCTTTCTTTCTCCAGCTGGGACTCCCTCTCAAAACCCCAGACCACCCACACGGAAGCGCCTTGGATCAGGAAGTCTACCTCAAGTTCAAGGAGATCTACGAGTTCATCTTCGTCGACATCGCCGAACCGTGCACCAAGGTTGCGAAGGAAGACACCGTCAAGAGGCACAGCCAGTACTTCCAAGACACTGTCCAGGCCCATATTCAGGGAATTGCTTCTGAACAGGTATAGCCACAGCAACGAGCCTTTGCTTGCGACTGGGTGAGCTTACACTGTCCTGGTCTTTTTTCTTTCCTTTCAGATTCCCCTTATTGGCTTGGGAGCGAGCGCGATCCACTGGGCGACTCAGACTCCTCATGAATCGAACAAATGGTTGAAGAGGCTGCTTGATGCCGGAAAGGGCAAGTCGAAGGAAGAGCTGGCTAATGATGCTATGGCTCTGGCTATTGCTATGTCCGTCGAGCTCTCACAGGGTAGGTCTTGTGTCTCTCAGTGACGGAGACACGGCAGCTGACGCTGTCGCTCCAATTTAGCCCTGACACACGTCGTCGATACGTTCCTTGGCCCTGCTCCGGGAAGCACCTGGACTCCGAACATTGATGGGACCTCTCTGACCGACCCATCCCTTACCGCTCACATCCAAGCTCTGGCTCAAAATACGAGCGACAAGGATGCGACCACGAAACTCGCCAAGATAGTTGTCGAGGCACTTCGAACTCGCCCACCCGTTCCCGGGACGTACCGCAGCGTGGTGGCCGACGTTGCACAGCTCAGCAAGGGCAAGGGTGATAGGGTTTATCTGTCATTCACTGAGGCTGGTGTTGATGTGAGCGAGATCTCAACGTCCTCGACCCCAGGCTCGAGCTAACGTTGAATTCTCTCAGCCTGCTGTCTGGGGGGGCGGTGTCAAGCTAACTGATTCTCCGCCGCAAGCCCTCTTCGCTGGAGAGCTCGTCAAATTGCTTGGCCCTGAGTGGTTGCTGAACGCCGTCGTCCCTGTTGTCAAGACCATTTTCAAGCAGCTGAAAGACGTCAAGCGTGCCCCGGGCAACTCTGGCCAGCTTCTGTGCGTCGAGTCTTGTACGAACTTGCGAGAAATCTGCTCATCGTTTCTTCACTGCAGGTCTTTCAAGGAAAAGATCGAAGGTACACCTGTTACGACGTATTTGGACTACAAGCAAGAACCCACGTTCTGGTCGTCCGACCTGACTGTTACAGTAAGTTAGAGATTTTGTGAGGTGTGGGCTTTTGCTCAATGCGTTTATCTTTTGCAGTTCACCTCATGAAGTTGAACAACTGTCCCATAACCATCACCCCGTTTATATGTATAGCTGTGTTTCTTTATTTGTGTAAATTCTGTCTAGGGACTCTTGTGTGACTGTCTGTGTACGGGAAAAGGGAATATTGATATGTTTGCTGCTCCGTTGCATCGCATCTGGTCGTCTAAGCTCGCTTGTCAATATCAATAGTATCTCCGATCCTGTGTATGGACTGTAACTGTCTATCTGCAAGGGGATTTAATCTGTTTGTCGCTTAGACGCGTCCAGAGCATTGTCTTCGACGCACGTGATCCGCGACAGAACACGACACAAACAAACCAGTGTTGCAGTCCGAACCCGAATTTGCTGCCGTCCTCCGTTCGTCCCTTACCTTCCTCTTCCACCATGTCGCAAAACGTCAAGTCAGGGGCGAAGGCTCCGGTGTCCCGCATAACCAGCTTCAAGCGTGACTGGGATGACGCTAACCAAGACGACACACCCATCGACTGGCCTCTATCACCCGAACCACCAAGAAAGAAGCCAGCCGTCGCTTCTGGTCCCGATGCTGAGAGGCGTCAACGACGGCTGCAAGCCATTCAAGCAGCGCTTGGTTCTCAGTCATCCTCGTCCACATCCTCGTCCGCGTCGCCTGCAAGCACTTTGTCCACAGCAAATACCTCTGTTTCATCTGCCAGCACCCAGGCCACCTCCTTTTCTTCCTCTAGACCGCACCGACCACCTTCGTCGTCCAAGCCCCCATCATCTTCCGCAACCTCACGCCAGCCGTCCAACGCTCCCGACTCGGGGTCATCCAAAACGCGGGTCTTACCATGGGAGGCAGAGCATAGCAAACTCAAAGCGCAGGCTAAACCAGTGATCTTAAGAGGCTCGGAAATTGATGCGCGTCCAAATGAGAAGAAACTGGCAGGTGTATTTTTGAGTCAAGAGCAAAAATACGTTCTTAAGCAAGCAATGGACGGGAAGAACGTTTTCTTCACTGGCAGTGCAGGTCCTTAGACCTTCCGCTTTGTCTACCATCAGTCTCGTTGACCAGTTTGTATAATCGTAGGAACTGGCAAATCTGTGGTTTTACGCGAGATTATCCAGGGTCTCAAGAAGAAGTTCAGCAAGAAATCCGATGCAGTTGCCATTACAGCCTCCACGGGAATAGCAGCCTGCAACATCGGAGGCGTCACTATCCATAGCTTTACTGGCGCCGGGCTTTGTACTGAACCCCCAGACCAGCTCGTTACCAAGGTTCGAAGGAACAAGAAGTCCGCTGCTCGTTGGCTACGCACGGAGGTGTTGATCATCGATGAAGGTGTGGCTGGTCCTTGCAGCAAATTCAGCGTCCGATCATCCTAACCGTGTTCTTTGGTATCCAAGTTTCGATGGTCGATGGTGACCTGTTCGATAAGCTCGCCAAAGTCGGACAACTGATGAAGAACAGGGCTAAGCCATTTGGCGGCATCCAGGTACGACACACGAGGCAGCCTTGAATGCAACTAGGCATCCTGAAAGATACCCCTTTAGCTCATTATCACAGGTGACTTTTTCCAACTTCCACCTGTCTCTAAAGCAGGGCAACCTCGGTTCTGTTTTGAAGCTTCCACGTGGAACGAATGCATCGACGTTACGTTCAACTTGACGCAGGTCTTCCGGCAAAAGGACCAAGGTACACCTGTTTGATGATCCTATCTTACAACGTGTACTGATTCACGAACCCAGGTCTCGTGGACATGTTGAACCGGATGCGACTCGGGGAGTTGAAGGACAACGATACGCGGGAGTGGAGGAAGCTTACTCGCCCACTTCCAACCGACGATGGGATCGAGGCTACAGAGCTGTAGGTTTCCCAAGTTGTTCCTCCGAATCGTTTGGACTGAGAGTGTACGACAACGCACAGCTTCCCTCGTCGTGAAGATGTCGAACGTGCCAACAAACAGCGGATGGCTCAACTGCCTGGACAAGCTAGAGTCTTCAGTGCCATAGACGGGGGTACCATGGCCGACGCTCAGCAACGGGAGAAAACGCTGGCCAACTTCATGGCACCGACGAAGCTCGAGTTGAAAGTCGATGCCCAGGTCATGTTGATCAAGAATACAGAAGAGGACCTCGTGAACGGGTCTATCGGAAGAGTGATTGGATTCTGCGAACTAGCAACGTTTCGTGGCGTCAACGAAACGACGGGCGAGATTCAAAAGATCGAGGACACGTTTGATCTGAACACGAAGGAGGGAAAGAAGGCGCACGAAAGGAAGCAGAGAATGATCGAGGAGGGGAGGATCGAAGAATGCCCGGTCGTCAGATTCCAAATGCCTGGGAGGAGGGCAACCTACATGTGTGTTCAAAGGGATACGTTCAAGATCGAACTTCCAAATGGTGAAGTCCAAGTATCGAGAAGCCAGGTAAGCTTAGTGTCATTTCTTGCTGCCGCTGAGAATCATTCTCCCCTGACCGCTATGACCTCGACCAAAACCTCAGTTCCCCCTCATCCCGGCTTGGGCTATGTCGATTCACAAGTCTCAAGGGCAGACTCTCCCCAAGGTCAGGATTGACTTGGGGAGAATCTTTGAGAAGGGCCAGTCTTACGTTGCGCTGTCGCGTGCTACCACCATGGAGGGCCTGCAGGTCTTGAATTTCGACCCCAAAAAGGTGAGATGGTGATCTAGAGTTAGAGGGGTGAGCGAAGGGGCTAACTTTTCATTACCCAAGGTCCAAGCTCATCCCAAAGTCAGAAGTTGGTACAGGACATTACCAACGTTGGCTACCATTCAAAACAAAGAAGAAGACGACTTGTAAGATAGTTCACTATATCGCATCATTGATCGGCCGATATCCCAACTGTATTTTTCTCTCTTTCTGGTACTTATTCTGTATATGGTAATATATGCGCCATTCGTCCACACCACTTAAACTGCTAACCAAGTCGTATAAGAATCTCTATGTTTGGCAACGAGATCGAAACTATTGTTACACAGGGACATGGGAGAAACAATTACAGGACAAAGATACATTTTCCTCGAATGAATCGATACGTTATGTGGAGTAACTACCCAGGGAAACGACGAAAGTGACGTGAACTGAACGGGTTACCAGAAAGCGCACCAACCAGAGAAGCACTGGCAAAGATTCTCCAGAGACGTGGCCTGGGCGATGAGTGCGTCAACCTGAGCCGGAACTGACAAGGGTCTCTGCGGTCGAGGATCTTTAGGATTCGCGAAATCATTACCTGTGTGATGCATGGTCAGTGATAAGCCCTGTCATTCTCAGACTGTCTGAACGAACCGGTAAGTTTGTCGCGGACGCGCCGTATGGCCTCTAGAGCTTTCTTATTTCGTTGTTGGTTTAGCGCCGCGGGGTCATCGGCTCCCTCTGTAGAGCTAGGTTGAGCACTTCTACGATGATGCTAAACGCAAGGTACGAACCGTCGAAAATAACATTCTCATTCACTCGCCTTCGTGGGGCAAGGCCATGAGCTGCCGTAGCAGCCGGATCTTGGTACGTCTCTGAAAGAGAATTTTAGGCAGGGTGGCGGGAGATAATGACGAGACCACGCACGTTGTTGAGCGTCTCGATCTTGCACCAAACGCCAACTCAGAAGTGGGTCCCAAATGAAGGTCTCAAGCACGGCCAGCAAGGACTCGCTGTTTGCGCGGAGGACGGTCATGGATATTTCGCACGTATTCTTGAAACTGCCGTGAATGCCGCTGACCTATTGAGGGATCAGCCACCTGCCCGCTCGGAAACTCCACGGCTCCAGGCTCACCTCCATTGCGTGCGTCAGCATCCGTGTCAACCTAAACGGAATCTTTTCCGGGTACTTCTCTCGAGTCATCGCAACTTCGAAGCAGTCGCCGAAGTCGATGTGGACTACTTGGCCAGTGACCCGATTAAGCAAGATGTTTGAAGGGTGGCGATCTCCTAGACCCAAGATATGGCCAACCATGCTGTTGAGGGCAAGGGAACGAGTATAGGAGGATCTTCTGTCGAGCCATGCTTCGGAATTTGCGCTCTTCAGCCACAACACGGTATACAAGTCTTGACCAGTGGTGTTGTCTAAGGCGTATTCAAAGACTTCCACTTTTTGCATAAGGCATAGATTCTCGTAATCAGGAGCCATCTGGGAAAATAGTATGAGCAAAATGTTTCGTAAACTGGCTGGGGGTGCGTACCTGAAGCATGAGGCGGTATTCGATGTTTAGTAGGATCTTGCGGCTTTCTCGGTAATCTCGAACAAGAACATGGAGCGTGTCGCTGTCTTGAACCCAGCCACCCAAGCCAGCGTTTGGAGCCAGGGGAATGATGGAGTATCGCTGAATGTGGAGATGCCGCTTGAAACTTGCCGTGTCCACAGCAAGTAGTGTGTTCACCAGTCCAAATAGCTGCATGACCCGCTCATCCTGTCGCAGATCCTCGTGACCTGATCCAATGACGATTAGCAAGTTTCAATCTGAAAAACGTAATGGTTGCTACCTTTCAAGACATATTGGTAGTCGCGGCCATCGCTCCCTTTGATACTTAGACGACGGGGCCGTTGCTTAGATGTGATGACAGAAAGGGTAGGTGCGAAACTGGCGATCTTCACAATGTCTCTGCCGCTATGGTATGTGCCTGATGTCTTGAATTAGATATAAAGTAACGAAGTCACGCTGCGAATACACGTACCAGGCACGGCTAACTCTAGGTTGCGTGACTGTAGGAGCATTGGGGAGACATACTGAAGATCGAGAGATGTGAGCTGAGGAAGTTGTCGCTCCACTTTCTTGAACACCTATGGAAGCTAGACCATCAGATGCGCACCCCATTCGAGAGAAAGATTGACTTGCATTATAGTAGATATCCCAGGCTCGGTTCAGGTCAGCTGGATCGCCGTATGTCTGGAAACGCCTGGTAGCAGCGCGAGCGTCTCCCAGATCCCTTCCGAATGCTTGAATGAAGGATGTTTCTCGGATCGTAGCCGCTCCCTATTTGGGTTAAATGAACGAGTTCTTTCCAAGTACCTGCGGTAAAGGAGACATACCGCTTCAATCATGTCGTGAAGGGGGGCAAGACAAGCAATCATCGCGTCCGGATTTCTATCCGAGAAGTACAAACGGGATGCTTCTTCTAGACCTTCGTGCCAGAGCTCGTGCCATAGAATAGCCACTCTGATCAGTTCTTTGCTTACTACGGCCGCCTCGTTGACGATAATTGGGCTATGCTCCCGCATGCGATCCATGATCGATGTTGCGGCGGAGACACGGACTTCGTTTGACGATTTGGAAGCCACTGTAAGGGCGTAGATCAAGGCTTGGGCATGGCATTTTCCAACCTCGGTGAGAAGCCAGCTGATGAGGCGTCGGATGCTGTTGCTGGGCATTTGGATACGCGCGATGATTTGGGGAATAACCTCGAGCCAAGTATCGATGGACACTTGGTTGAAACCATCCTCCATTGCAAGGCTAATCGCCTCATGCGAACCGAACTTGAACCACAGAGTTAGCAGGCGTAATGTGTCTTGGAGGGAGTTATTCTGCCTCAAAGCGATCGACTTGAAGAATCCTGACCAGGAAAGGTAAGACAAGAAGCGAGAGCATATGATGGGGCAGCAAACCTTGGATCGAATTTACAATATACCCCACGAGGCTCGAAGCAGAGACTTCCTCGGCAGAGGAGTTGGTTTCCAGGAAATCAATGACTTCATAGTTAGCCAATGCCCAAGTATGCCACGCCTTGTACCATGTCTTGTCATGTTGGGTAGCGAGATGGTACGACTTCAGGATGCTGCGGATATTGCTCTTTTCGGCCACATCAGCAGACAGCATAGGCATGCAATGATTTACGCTTACCGGATTCCACGTATTCTGCATTCCTTGGTGCCATTGACCTTGCTTCAGGTAGCAACGAGCAAGGATTCGTTCCAATACTTCCTTGTGGGGAAGCGCCGAAGCTGGTATGTCTGCTGCAAGGCGCTCTGCGAAGTTTGAGATCCACATCAAGCTTTCAGCACGCTTGCCAGACGCCCAAAGGAACTTGAGGTGGGAGTAGAGCACTGCTGGGGATACGGTCTGCGGAAGTGTGTGAGAACTTCGTCCTCGAAAAGTCAAACAACACCTACTTGGTCACCTCCCTTCTCGGGACCGGGCATTAGCGAATTCAGCGTCTTCTCAGCCAGGGCCATACGATCCGACTTGCGACACAGATTCGCAAACTTAATCCACATTGTGTTATCTTCCCCTGGGTCCAAAACCAGAGTCCGGACTTGAAGAATACGCTGCCAGACCTCGACTTCTGGTTGGCAGCCGGAGAGTCTGTCGGGGAAAGAGTAAGACTTTACATACAGCCATGTCGCATCGTCACCCACCGTTTCATCCAAGTCTTTTTCATGCTTTCCATTTTGTCGAATTGGTGACTTTCGTCCCATCCCTTGTAGGCAAGGATCTCTTCTAGTTCAGATAGCATCTGGACACGGACAACAATGCTAGAAAACAAACAGGTGAGACTGGAGACAGGAAATATAAAGCCAACACGAACTTATATGCTCGACCGTAACTTTCAGACACCATGGCGGTTAACTCAGGGTCAAGCTGATCGCGAGCTTTGCTGATCTGTTGAATTGCCTTCGCAGGTTGGTTTCGGTGAACGGCAAGAATAGCACGGTAAAAGTATCGATCCGCTGATTCGGACTTCATCGCTTGAATATAGTCATCCATGAGATCCCACTGTTGGAGTGACCATGCCGCAGCAGCTGCAAGCGGGGCGATCTGCTGTCTCTCGTCCTGTCCAGCATGATTCCACTTGTTCTGCACGGCATCCGAGAGATCCTCCCAGTCGCCAAGAGCGTGGAGGCATCGCATTCTGCCAATGATGATTTCCGAGTTGTCCGGGTCTTCATCCAAACGACGGTTATAGGCATCCAAAGCATCACCCCACCGACCCAATTTCTCATACCACTCTTCGTGCCGAGTCATGTCATGACGATCTCTCGCGGCAATGAGCGTCCCCCAGGCGGCATCGTGCTGCTGCAGCTTAGTGTTGACGTTGATAAGAGATTCGATAATGGCTGTGGAATTGGGTTCGGAGAAGAATTGTATCTCTTTGTAGTGGAGAGCTTTAGCGTATGCATGGTATGTCATTGCATACTCCCCAAGAGTTTGGATATCGATCGGAAGCGGTCGATCGTCGTGCTCCATGAATTCAGCAAGGTTGAGGAGAGTGTGAATGAGCTCAGCTGGGACATTTGGAGCAGTGATTGCATGTTCAATGCAGCGAACGAGATCTTCCTAATAATACCGGACGCAACAGTAAGTAACTGTTTGAGAAGATGACACGTCACTTGCCTGATAACTATCGAACAGTTCTGTCCAGCAGGAGACGAATGCAGGGTTGAACAACTCTCGTGCAAGCGGAGAGTATGTTTCGGCCAAACTCTTACATGCTCGAAGAGCATGAGACGGGGATTCCTTCATGAACTCAACAGCCAGACGCCGTAGCCATTCCAGCCATTCTTCGCGGGTGGACACCTGGGAAACGTCCCAAGCTTCCTTGAGATGCTGTTGATTGACGACCATTCTGCTGATCTCCGCTTGGGCTTGCGGTTCAAGCTTTGTCTCCAACCAGCTGTAGAGTAAAGGTTAGCTTATGCTATATTGGAACTCGTCAAAAAACCTACGGCTCCGGTGGGACAGATTCAAGCGAAATACGTTCTCCCTTTAGCAGGCGCGTCACCAAAGAATCATACCTATGGTGTTCGATCCTATGCTTGAGAATGATCTGCAAACCGAGATCAGTCGGTGTGAGCGTTCAAACTCGGTGAACACGAACCTTGCTCATCATCGGAACGAATATAGCATAGTCGGATCCGAGCTGCACCATCAAGACGCACAAAAGGTCCATGACTTGGTTTTTGTAATCCGGCTGGCTAGATCCGGATAGAACACGGGCGAGAGGGTGAAGAATACGACCGGCGTGGTCGGAAAAGTTGACCTTTCGAGACAATCCATCCAAAGCTTTCAGTGCAGCGATTCGGAGGCCACCCGGGAGTTCTTGGCGTTCAATAATCTTCATAGTGGTGGGAATTATTAGGTGCAAGAATTCTTCAACGTTCGGACCAAAAGCATAAATCGCTTGGAAGACGCGGACACCGGTAGGCAGTCGCGCGCCCACGTCGCCTTCCAGGAGCTAGACAGGAGGTCAGCGACGCTAGTATTAGGAGAAAAAAGACTAGTGACCTTGATCATAGGAGGTAAGACAGTCGCCACGAACGGCTTGAACTCCGCGTTGAGGGCTCGCGCCAAGCTTTCGATAAGATTGACAACGTGGAACTCGAGAGAAGGGTTTGACCAGAGTTCTTTTACCATATCAAGAACGTCCGCCAAGTAGTTCCTGATATGCTGCTTAATGATATACACTAGGATAGCCAGTTGCTGCAAGTGGAACTCCTGCATTCTGGGCGCAGGCTGACGGATGACGCTGAAGAATGCTGGGATAATCTGATACAGAATCATAAGAACGGCGGCCAGAGGCTCCCAAGGGCTAGCTCACCTGAGGAAGGAATGAGATGCACTTTAAGCCTTGAGTCTTGAAAATAGCCATGATGGCTTCGATGACGCTGTGGTGTGATTGGATGAGGGAAGGATCCTTCAAGACCTTCAAGAGTGCATTGATGACGACAGCTTGATAGTACTCCTCTGATGTGGGACCCGTGGTGTTCAGTGCAACGGCGACGTCGGTAACGCTTGTCGGTCGAGATGGTTCGCTGTGGGCATCATCAACAACTTTGGTCTGGACCGCAGAATGTCAGATTCGCATAGCAGAATAGGCGCGTAATTTACACACCTGACGCTTGTACGGGTCCAGCGCTCCCAGGATACCCATAGCTTTCAGAGCCTCTCTTCGTACGGTCGGTGGGGCTTTGGGCTCCGCCTTCAAAATCTTGCCCAAAAGATCCAACAGTTGGGGATAGTCCAGCAACGGTTGGATAACATATCCTGTGTTGGAACAAAGCTGCCCCAGTGTTGTTAATGCAGCATCTCGCTTGCCTATGGACGCGGGGTCTTGAAGTGTGTCGATGATCAAGGCCATAAGCTGCGGAACGTGGTCCTGAATTTCCTTCCCTCCGACAAGGGCAAGTTCTCCCAAGCATGTAAGAACATTGGACGCAACCAAAGGTGCGGGATCGCGAGCTTTCGGAAGAAGTACTTTGAGCATAGGAAGGGCGTAGGGCTTGATCAGGCGCTGCGATGCACTAATAAGGGAACTAAGCAACTTGGCGCTTTCCTCTTTGCTCTTTCTAGGAAAATAAGAGGAGATTGTGAGCAAAGCTCAGCGGCCCCTTGACATTCACTTACAGGACAGTGGAGTACTCCAACTCGGTCAGCAACTGGATAAGAGCTTTACGGAGGGAAGGCATGACACAAGCGGGATTGTAGTTGGCAAGGCGGCCAATCATCAGCACCGCAGTGTCGCGGTTCTGATACGACTCGTCGTTCAAAGCGACAAAGAGGGAGCGGACATTCTCTGCTTGAGCAAGATGCCTGTCAAATCGCCGATCGAGAGACGACAGAACCGTTTGGCGTATGGATGCGTCTAAGTAGATATTTTAGCCAAACGCTCGTGTCAACAGAGACAACGGCTTACCCGGATCCGCGATAGCGAGCGTAATGAGTTTGCCCAACACGTCACTTATGACCTCGATAGAGTGGGTGCTTTGTTGATAACAGATCGGGTCGCGAACGTAGAGCTTGCAACAACAGAGAGCTGCGGCCTTTCGAACATCGGCAGAATCATGGTCCAGATAGGGAAGAGCACATGCGCGGACAAACTCGTTGAGAACATGACCTGTAATTGTATTTTAACGTGAGCAAGCAGCGAGACTGCATCCTATGGTCGATAGCGAACCAGTAAAGTCAAAGGAGCTGAGGGTTTCTAGAGCGAGAGTGAGAACTTCAGGAGTTTTTGCAGCACTGGATCCCTATTAGCGAAAGCCGTGAGGTTGTAATCAAACAGCAGGAAACTGCTTGACCCACCGGACCCAGAGTTGGATCCCGCGGTGTAGGAGCAAGGTCGACTCTTACAACCGCAGCAGGGGCACCAAGTGGCTTGTAATTGTAACCGCTGAGAATGACAGATAATAGATCGAGGAGGCGTTCTAAGGACAGAAATATAATTAAGCAGCCTGTTAATAAAGTTGATTGGTTGTTATACCTTGGATGGTCTTTAGAAGGGGAGGGATATGCTTGGAGATGGAAACGAGGGCAGTTACAAATGGTTCGCTGAGGCCGCATTGGAACATTAGGTCAAGTTGATCGTGGAGGAGTTTCGTCAGGTTGGGTCCAACTGCTTCGGCAAGCATCGCTAAGCAATGGAAGACAGCTTCTTCGGATGGAGCACCCTTCTTTCTGTTAAGATTCAAAGACTTAGTTCAGCCCTGGGACGACAGAAAAGCACCTACCCCCGGACTGTAAATGCGTCCTTGACATTCGTCATAATAGGTTCAAGGAAGACTTTCATGTCACTTCCCACCGCTGACGCGACATGACCGATGGCTTCGAAAGCTAGAACCCCGACAAAAGATTAGTTTGATGTGCACTTAGATATGCTAAGGATAGAGCTTACCAAGATCTTTCTCGTTCTTCTTCAGCTGGCTCAGGAGGTGGCCCATGGCCTTGTGGAGTTGCTTGTCGGTAAAGGCGTCTGTCCAGTAGAGCGCTAACGTCGGAATTAGGTAGATGACTGTGCGTCGGATGAGAGGATCCTTGTGGTCGCGATAGTTTAGGATCGTGTCGGCCGCTTCTTGGAAGTTGTGTCTCATGTAGGACCCCGCATGCGTAAAAAGCTCGCGAACCGCAAGCAGGGAGCCGTGGGCGGTGTCTCCCCCTCCCGTTCGGAACCCGGTTTGAGCTTCGTGGTACAATTTGTTGAATATTGGGAGTTGGACATCTTCCTTGTCGCCTTCTCGTTTGAGGACGATGTCTAGGCATGCCGCGAGAAGTTCCGAAGCGCCTTCACGAACAGCCGGCTAGAGAACGGGTAGAGGAGGTCAGGTAGGTCCCCAGACGCACGCGTTGAAGGACAAGGGATGCACCTTTATGTCTCTTAGCACAATCCAAATCTTCTCCACTACGAGCGTAACGTAAGGATAGAAGTGACCCGGAGTATGCCGAGCGAGTTCTCGCAAGATGAGGACGGCCGCGTAACGCCCGTTTTCCTTGTCACCAGACAACAGCTGCAACGCTCTGGGTACTTCAAAATCAACGAAGTGGTCTCCGAACGCGCTGCCTCCTATTTCAGCGATTCGTCCAAGGGTCTTGGAAGCGGCGATCATGACGTTCATATCGTTCCACGGAAGACAGTACTTGACGTAGTTATACAGTCGATAAAGGTTCTTCTTCGCTTCTGGGCTTTCGGGACCTTCGATGCTGAGCAGCGTGTCGATAGCGGCGATGCCACCGAGCATCTCTGGCACATTGTTGCTGTGAATCAAGTGGAACAGTCGATGATTAAGATGGTCGTTCCATAACCGTGATACGCCCTCAGATGACATTTCCGCGACACTCCGAGCGACCTGACAGATACTTCAGTAACATGTTGCTATATTCCCGTTTGAGACTAGCGTACATAGTCCCCCAGTTCATCTGCTGCCTGCTTTCGTATGCCTTCATCTCTGTTGACAACATATTGTCGATTAGAGCGTGACACAATCGCCCCCCACACCGAGGATACCACTGACCTATGCTTAAGTCCAGTAAAAATCCTGTTCAGAACGCCATCCTGCCCTCCTGCGGGCTCTGGTGCAGACATCTCGACGCGTATTCGATGGTGGTTGGGATCCGGACCAAGGACTGAGGGATTGGGACAGGGTCAGTTTCCCAGGGTGGTTGACCGCTCTTTGAGCCGAGTTCTCCGAAGTGAAGTCTCTTTGCTTCACTTTCTTCCAGCTTCTTCGTCTCTCCAACCCCTACAACCACCAGCAGAAACCAAGCGACCCCGCAACCATTTCTTTCAACCCGTTTAAACGACTTTTCTACCCCGTTAGAGCGATACGCATGCCCAAAGCAGTCAACCTTTCATTCCTGGGCACTTGCTCCGGTGGTGGACCGCTGCTCAATCGCTCTTGCTCTTCATCTCTCATCGACGTCTCAGGACCAGTATGGAGTGAGTAGCTTTTATTCATCTGATATTTCTTCCTTTAAGCTCACCTCATGCTCCTGCCTCCTAGTGGTCGACTGCGCCGAAGGCACTCTCAGGCAGCTCATGCTGTCTGGTATCAAGATGTCCCGCCTACGAAGGATCTTCATCACCCACTTGCACGGTATGTACCAGTGGTTGCTGCCACGACGCCGGCGGCGAAGATGTTTCCTGACCCTCTCGCTTGCCCCACAGCTGATCACTGCCTCGGAGTCGTGCCCGTCATGTCGAATCTCATGAGCGGTGCAGGTGGCACCGAGCGCACCGATCTCCGACTCGAGGTGTACGGCCTTTCGGGCCTCCGCGAGCTCATCCGAACAACCCTCAAGATAACTAAATTGGTGCGTTCATTTTTGGGAGCCTCCGCCGCTGGCGAAAACTGATCTCCCCTCCGCGTTGCCACAGCAACTGAATGGCAGATACGCTGTGCACGAACTGCTACACCCGGGCGAAACTCCTTACCCTTGTGCACAAGAGGAGCTCCACGGAAATGAGCTCCCTGGGCGCGATATTTACTGTGGCGATGACGGATTCTGGCGCGCGTTTGAAAAGTCCGACGGCTTCGACATAGACGCCGGGCCCATCCTGCATCGAGGCAAGCCCCTTTTTTTCTTATCAAAGACGCGCTCACATTAAACCTACTCTTGGAAACCTTCCATAACTCTAGTAAACTCATTGGGCTACGTCTTCCGCGAACCGCCACAGACTTCCAGATTGGAGCTCACTCAAATAATGGACCCGATCAACCGGAACAAGGAAGCCCTCGCCAAAATTGGCTTTTCCCCGCCGTTTAAAGTTATCGACCACATTCTGTCAATAAGACAACCGTACACGCTTCCAGACGGGTACGTGATAGATCCCCCGTCTCAAATACCTGGACGCAAATTGGTGATCCTAGGCGACACGCATGACCCCTGGGCGATGAAAGACTTGGCAATGGACGCAAGTGTACTGGTACACGAAGCCACCAACGCGTACATCCCTCCAAATCTCTTAAGAAGTGGGCGGTCGAGTGGACCCCCGAGCGAGGAGGCAGTCAGGGCCAAGGCGATCTCTCGAGGTCATTCAACGCCCGGAATGGCCGGAGAGTTTGCCAAGGCTATCAATGCCCAACGGGTAATTCTAAACCATTTCAGCGCACGGTACGCAAGACCCATCTATCTTTCTATCTTTAGCCTGCTGAACGTGACTTTCATATCAGGTTCCAACCGGCTGACAGTTCTCCCAGTTACACCTGGAGCAGCAGCAGCCGAACACCCCGCCAACACCACGGGCGGGGACGGAGCGGTGACGACGACAAAGCTCGTGTGATTCGAGAGATTGAAAGACAAGCCACATCCGCTTGGCTGGAGTCGTCTGATCCAAGCAAATGGCCAACAGCGGTGGCGGCTTGGGACTTCCTATCTATCGACATAAGAGAACACGAAGCACGGGACAACATGAACGCGGATATCACGGACCTTCGAGACCAACGAAACGGCTAATCTCGATCATTTGGGCGTAGACGCGTAGATCATTATGGTGTGGTTCGAGCGTGGGTCTAATCACTGTGGGTGTACTTCAAGGTTGGTGATAGAACAGTGTGTTGCAGAGCGCACATTCCGGGACTTTATTTACTTAGAGAATAGGATCTGCATTGTAACAACGCATCTACCCCTTTCTGTCACCAATACTACCTGTACTAGATAGACGCGCTTGCTACTTGCCCCTATTTGGATAGCGTGTCGGCGGCTGTCTTACGTTGACCGCGTGCCGGGCTCGCAAGCAATGCACCTGTTAGTTGCAGATCCTGGTCCACACTACCTGTGTTATCTTATCACTTTGCAGCAAGTAGTTGCATACGTCATTACCTCCGGTGTCTTGTAGTCGCGGACGCCTCACAAACCCCGCAGGTTGCAAGGGGTGTACGAGGTTGGAGGCGATGTGCGGTATCGCCGGTTTCAAGCCCTCTTTCGTTGTCGGGCGTTTTGCTTGGCACGAGTATATATAATGTGACGGCGTTGATGCCTCGTGTCTCTTCACATTAATCCCTTCATCCATTCTCTCGCTTTACCCTTCTTTTTCTTCTGTGGTTTATTTCTTCTTTTTCTTCTTCAATCCGATGTTCACGGACCCATCGACTTTCATTCTTCTTGCGCTGATCGCTGCAGGCAGCGCCACCCCACATCTGCACCAGCGAAGCGGCGTTCAAATACCCATAACGAAACGGACACCGCACAGCCACGCCACGAAAGGGCTTCCACATGTGTTCGACCTGGAGTCTGCAGAGAGGCAACGTGCTCGAATAGCTACCAAGTACCTCAAGCGTGGTGCAGAGTCTGGCGCGCGGCAAGCGGGATCTAGTGGATCCGAGCCTCTCGTCGATCATTTCAACAAATTTGCAAACACGACATAGGTGCATTTTGATACACTCAGATCTTGTCCAACTACATTCTAACTGATGACGAACAGCGTACTACGGAACGGTATCAAGTAAGAGTTTCGGAATTACACCAACTCCGTGTCCGAGATCTCCTGGCACGCGCGTCTAATTTCACGTTTTCTTATTGTTTCCCAGTTGGGACACCACCTCAGCAGACTACCGTTGACTTTGACACGGCTTCGGCGGATTTGATAATACCATTGTGGGTCCGGATTTCTTTAAGCCGCTTGGTGCTCATCAGTTTGATCCTCAAACTTGTAATAGGACCGAGTGCGCAAACTGCACGGGACCCCTCTTCGACAACAAAGCATCATCGACGTTCCAGTCCGTAAAATATCTTGTACTCCTCCTCGAGCGCCAGTAGCTTTAGCGATCTCTCCCCTCCAGGCTCTCTGATGACGACTTTGATCAAGAATTTGCGGATGGATCAGCTGTTTCTGGAAAGGTAGGGCTGAGATCATTAGCGGCCGGTGAAGACTTCTAACAGCCGTTCCACCCTACCTGGGTAGGTCGCCACGGACACCGTCACTATGGCTGGTTTGACCATACAGAATCAAGGATTTGCAGCTGCGACTAAGGAATCAGGGCGATACAACAAGGTACCACACAATTGCTCTACAGGTTGAGCTCCTTCTACCTCTGACCTTTAGTTTCTTTCAGTTGGGCGTCTTTGCGGGTATCATGGGCCTCGCATTTCCTCCCTTGTAGGTTTCCGTTGACAAGCTTGCACCGCGTCTTAAACACCCTGCTTACCTGGGCTGTTCGACCTTCGTCCGGCACCCAAGGGCTAACACAAGAAAGAACCCGTTCTTCGTCAATCTGGTCGAGGAAAAGGCTTTAGCTTCAAACCTGTTCTCATTTTTCCTGGCTCGAAATGGAGCAGAGGGATCTGAACTTTGCTTGGGATGCATCAACTCGTCGAAATACACTGGGGACTTGCAGTGGTTCCCCGTTGATATTCAGGGTACGTTCGGAATAGCTTACTATTGGAATATTGCGGTAGGTCGCAACGGCTTAGGCATTCGGGTCGACGTATGGTGACCTGTTCCTCTTCCCGACTGACTAGACTGCAGGCTTGACTTACAATGGGACCCCTCTCGCTGGTGGTGAATACTCACTTCTGGTGGACACGGGAACAACCTTGATATTCGTCCCATCCGACAACGCCGAGGCATTGTATAACCAGGTAAGTACCCTCTGTACCTTCACTCTACGTTCATCACAAACCGACCCATTTTATTTATTTATTTTTCCCCTTTCAGATTCCCGGGTCCAGCGCTGCCTCAGAACTGGGCCAAGGCTATTTCAAGTTCCCGTGCAATTCCACCTTGTCATCCGTTGCTTTTCGGTTTGGTACCACGGACTTTGCTATCCATCCGTCCGACTTCAACGTGGGTGCTCACCCCTCTGACCCCACATCGTGCATTGGGGCGGTCCTCGGTGAGAGCACCTTTCCATGTTTCTCTGCGCGTCGTCCGGCCCCACGAATTGACGACACCCATTCATGAAACCCTTCTAGCCGTGCCAAATGGATCCAATGCCGTTGCTGGCGATGCGTTCTTGAAGAACTGGTACTCCGTATACGATTACGATGGTATGCGCGTCGGTTTTGCCCCGGCCAACCACTAGTCACCCAAAGCCCGAGTGGCTCTGAGCATATGGGAAGGATCTAAGCTGTAGCAACCGATCGTGTCAGCAGCGGATCAGTTCGCATGCTACGCACTCTGCCAGGAATTGATCCTGTGACCGCCGTAGGCCTCTGGATATATTAGCATTTTGGGCACCCTAGCACATTTTAATATACACGTTCTTACTTATCCCCGGTTTACAGGATTTCGCTAACTTGCTACACGCGGCGCTTCTGTGAAGAGTTTTCGCCCTCAAGAGGACGCCAGCATTTGCCACATGCTGAGGGTTTCATCGCTGCATTCGCTGCAGGGCATGTTCAGAGCTTGCCTCGAAGGACTTGCGCAGGTTGGAGTGGGGGTAATCGAATAATTTTAATCGAATACACGTCTAAGGTAACTCTAGATCATAAATCCAGCTCTATGTCGCCCGCGGGGCGGACGGTGGGCATCCCTTCTCGACAGCGTGCTTGACTTCTTCGCTAGCCACCATCTGAACGATTCGTGCTTGTTGCGCCACCTCCTTCAACACGCTCAAGACCTCCCCGTTTCCTTCCGTGAACCCAAATTCGGCATACTCCAGTCCTTGCTCCTTGGCGAATTCCTTCACCATGAACGAAGCAGCTCGGAGGTTATGCCGGGGTAATCGAGGGAAGAGATGGTGGGTAACTTGGAGATGAAGTCCACCATGGATGAAGGCGACCGAGTCGTCGCAAATGACGTCCGTGGTTGTCCGTAGTTGTCGGGCAACGAACGACTCGGCGGGACCAAGGTCCGTCGTTGATCGAGCGAAGTGAGAAAGCACGATCTGAAGAGGGTCACGCGACGACTCGTCATCAGTCACGATGCTAGTGAAGTGAAGGCATGTGACCTACCTGGACGTGCAAAGGGCTTGGAGTCACATGCGAAATGAGCAAATACGCTATCCTCATCTTCCACCCTCCCGTGCCCCACAGCGCTCGGCCAAACCAAGTCCAATACACTCCGGTGCAGAAGATTTCCAAAAACCAAGTCCAATCCTTTCGCGCGCGGAAGGCAAGGAATCCGTAGGAATTGGCGTACAGGTTGAATCGAGCGAGCGACATGACGAGGAAGTAGATTTTATGCTGGAAGGGGATGAAGAAGCGGGCGACGGCGTCGATTTTCATGATGCGGTGATAGTAGGATGAGTAGAGGTTGGAGAGAAAGACGGGTGAGATGGCAAAGAATGGAACGTGCTGAATGTCGGGATCGTGCGATGGGTGATTTGTTACCACTGCAGAGACGTCGAGGTATGGTCAGTTTGGCTAGCCTGTGAGCAAGAGAGGTCGACTGACGATGATGAATGTTATGATTCTAGTATGCGAGCCAAAGGAATCAGCTGCGTTCTAACCGAGTGGGTAAGGTTCTACTCACGTCGACCCACCAACCGATGCTCAACCCTCCACAAAGGTTCGCGACCAATATGCCCAACAACCGATCGATGACCCAATTATGGGTCACGCCCATGTGTCCCAAATCGTGCGCAAAGAAGGTCAACTGGTGCCAGACCAAGCCCATCAAGAACGCGCTGAGAAGGTACCATCCTCTTTGGTAAGTCTCATAGGCAAGGACAGCTCCAAAGGTATACCGCAACACTTCAGGTCCGTATCCCGCTAAGTACCGCGTCTGGTACAATCCTGCTGCTGTTATACGGGCGTGCAATTCGCGGTACGCTCGAGCGTGGTCGGCTTGTTGAGCAGCGGAGAGTGTAACTGGCGGGGGTGTGATGCATTCCAACGTCGGGCCCGTCTCCGAGGTCTCCGTTCTTTCCTTGGCCACGAGCAGGATCTCTGATGGCGCCTTCATGTAGGATACCGCAGTTGGTTCCGAGGACGGAGTTTCGTTTCTAACGGCACTTGCTTCTCGATGCCACTCCCCACCCTGCCGCAGCCAGCCTTGCTGGACTGGTGGCACCAAGGGCTCCCATCCCACTTTCTTGTCCAAGTCAATCTTCCCCACCGCAAAGCCCATCACGCGCTTAAGCGTCGGTTCGGCATGATAGGCGTTGATTTCGTCTGTTGCGTCCCTTCCTACGAAGTGCAGTATTGCGAGGGCGCCGCCGGGGTGGGATGCCAGCCAATTTTGTGTAACGCGTAAAACGAAGCCGTCGTAGATGACGAGAGTGTCGCCGGCGAGGATTCGTTGAGCGACTTCGTCCCTCGTCCAAGTGCGGAGCGAGGCGTAGTTCATGGTGTTGGGTATCCGGGAAAAGAGTGGAAGGAGGAGGTGAACGTTGGCCAGTTATCGGTCGACATTTCGATTTCGAGGAAGCCACGCAGAAGTTGGTGCCTCACGCCACGCCCCTAAGACCCTCTCATACGCAGTCGTGCCAAGCATGCAGTTAGCTCTAATATAAGTAACCATGAAAATCTATCAATATCCTCTAATAAATACAGCAGTCCTCTACATCTCAAATCCGTCTGCAAGGTACCTCAATACCCCTTCGCCTCTCCGATGGAAACTGAAACCCTTTGGGTCCCGACAAACAATGGTTGCGTGGCTATTCGGTACTCCATCTATAAAGACGTATACCTTCTTGAGGTTTGGCAAAGTATTCAAATTGGCGATGATTCGGCGTTGTGTCTCCGTTAAGAGTGGTTGATTCTGCTTCTCTTTTGTTGTGTCGGTGGAAGGGTAAGAGTCCTGGTACCGAGAGTTCGGGTCGGCGAGGGGAGTATATGTGATAGACATGCGGCGGGGAGGGCGGGTTTTTTCTTTTAGAGGAGTAGATGTGCCGGGCAGTGGAGGAAGGGGAGTTCCGGCTCTGGACGGGCTTGCGGTGGTCATATTGGATGGCCCAGCATCAGGACCCATGTACTCGTCATTCATTCCATCGTTCGACATATCCAGTACCGTGTCTTCGACCCGTCGTTCTACCCTTTGCATGAAAGACACGATAGCCGACCTGTTGCCCTGGCCGCTTGATTCGAGCAGCTTGATCCGGCGCCGTGAATGGAAGGTATTGTAGCCCAAGTTGGTCATGGCAGTCGCCACGAAGAGGGGGAAGAGAATTGGTAGCAGAGCCCACGCGACCTAAAGCGGGGATATCGTTCGGCAGTCAGTCTACGGCAAGCACAAAACACGACGACCGGAACTGACGATATTGAAAGGAAAGGCGAACTGGAGCGGTGGCGGAAGTTTAGATGGTGCATTCCATTTGGCTCTCCACCACGCTCTAGAAAATTTTCTTGGGCGAGCAGGGGCCGTCGGAGCGGGACCGCTGGGAAGTTGGAAGGACTTTATGACCGGCGCATATTTCTCATCCAAATTTCTGTATCCAGGAACCCCATCAGTAGCCTTTAACTAGGTACGATCGCGGAGAATGCTTGTATACTCACATCTCCACGCCGTTTCGCGTATATGCAACGAACGGATCGTAAGCTTCCGCGGAGGCGGTTATGAACGGGACAGTGATATCGTTGATACTAAGCACAGAGAGTCAGTGAAGGACAATGATGAAATGCGTAAGGATGCTTTGCATACGCGTTAGCGACAAAGGTGACACTTTGGAATTTCGCAAGAGCGTCGTAGAATACACTCCCTGGGGGTAGCAAGTCATGTTAAGCAATGCCTGGGCATGAAACTCTCTACTCCTCACCTTTCTCGCTCATAACTTCTAATAGTGGTTTCCCTTCCCCTGCTCCCCACTCATCTGCGTCCTTGGCATAAAAGTGCTTCCCGGTCCGACTCAAGAATATCGGGCCGAAAGTATGTTGGACCGAAGACAAGAAGGTGCCGTACTTCAGCAAGCCAAGATTAGGGGTTGCGATAGTAGCAAAGTTCACTGGTTTCACTTTGC
Source organism: Tulasnella calospora MUT 4182 (assembly GCA_000827465.1). Lineage (NCBI taxonomy): Eukaryota > Fungi > Basidiomycota > Agaricomycetes > Cantharellales > Tulasnellaceae > Tulasnella > Tulasnella calospora. The sequence continues at coordinate 103,437 of KN823056.1, read as the reverse complement.
CATCGTCGAAGAAGCCTGTAGAATAGAGGATGCCGACCGCATAGCGGGACAGGAGGCCGCCCAAGGAGTAACCGAAGATGCTGAAACGGGTGACTTTCTTACGCGGGTTCGCTCCAGGCGTTTCGATCACAGCTATTCGGTCCTTAACCTGCAATATGAGAGAGCACGCTATCAGCACGATGTAGCATGAGAGGTGGTTACAGCGCAGCACACCTCCTGGACCACCCGCTCCGCACCCCAGTCAACACCGTCGTACGTGTGAGCTTGCCTGTTGGTCTCCGCGACTAGGACGTCAAGTTCGACACCATCTTCAGCTTTCGCATGTGTTTCTCGCATAATTTCTGCCATTCTCGTTACGTGGCTGGGTTGACCCCACATGCCATGTACGCAGGCCAGGAGATGAACTTCCACGATTGCTGGCGAGTCGGACATTAATGGAAAGACTTGCTTGCTAGTCGTAGTGGGCTTTGATGTTGCAGGTGGGCGACGTGGTGGGGGGATGTTCCCTGGACTATTATAGCTGCTCGAACGTCTTAAAAGGTTTTAGAGTGGCCGATTGCACAAGACGACCGCGTGCGTCATTTCGGTCGCCGATCTCATTTGCAGATATTGCTGACAAAAGTTGAGCCGGGCGCAGACCGACTCCTCCTAGACGTCGTCTTAAGAGCTCCTTCTCTCACCGGCAGGCCAGTGTTTCGATCTGCGGGAGACGTTGAGGGGAAGGATCGAGTACCTGGAACTCATGGGAGAGTCGGCCTCAGTCCGGTCAAGAATTCCGTCGTCATGAGGCACGCGGTTTGTTTTCCTCGCAAACTCTGTCGACTCGTTCCTCTCAACTTCTCGCCCTGTCAAGAATGCCGGATTCAACGCGTCGAGACGCGCTTCAGTCGTGGGACAATGCCCTAGATAGTCTCGGCCAGGCAGTCAAGCTCTACGGTGGCAGCACCGTCGCGCTCTTTACCCACTTCGATGGCGAAACCCGGTCAACCCCACACAACGATTTACCCTCCGAAGATGCTCTGCAACACATTGACACGCGTCTTGCAAGGATAGAACAGCTGGAGGTGGAGCTGCACAACATGAGGATTGCAGTTCAGGTTCGTCGTTCTACGAGATAGGTGTGTCAGCGAGCTAACATGGCGGCATTGGTAGGGACTAAGAAACACGTCGACAAAGCTGTCTCCAGTCACTCGCCTGCCACCTGAAATACTCGCATATATTATCACCATTGGTGCCGATGAGGATCGACTCGTCATGGCAGCAAAGGAAGCCTTGATGGACGACGAGGACGACTCACTTGACGAGGACGACACGGGTCCACCGGATCCACCGCATTTTCCAACTCTAATATCTCACGTATGTCGAAGATGGCGGCAAATAGTATTAGATACCCCTATGGTAAGAGATTTCTTTACCGTCTATTGTCCTGGTCAGTGTAGCTAAAAGGTCTGATCAAAGCTCTGGACCCGGATCGACTTCCGCGAGGGTCCCCCATTCGACAAGGCGAAAGAATGGCTAAATCGCTCCCAAGACTGTCATCTTGAAGTCGTTTTCGACGTTGTGGAAGACGCCACTCAGTTCTCGGATATCGAACCTGTATTGGTTGCATTGAACATCCTCCAGCCCCACAGTGCCCGAATCTCACGACTCTTAATTCGTATGAATACCCCCGACGAAATGGCTATAATTATCGGTCGTTTGACTTCACAAGACCAAATTCTACCTTTAAAGGCCTTGGCCCTGATGGTAGATGAAGCAGACGGAGATCTCCTGGCGACGGAGAGTTTGCAGGGCAAAGCGGGAATTCTCAAAGCGATACTGGAGGGACTAGAGGAACTTCAAATAGAGAGAGTATCTATTCCTTGGGATCAAGTCTCTTTCCGCGGTCTGAAAATACTCAAACTGCTGTCGCTCGGGCAGGCCGAGTCGCCAACCCCACAGCAACTCCATGCCATCCTCAGCGCATCTCCAAATCTTGAAGCGTAAGCGAACTTTCGCCCTCATTCCCGTCAGTCTCTCTAAAAATTCTAATCCTGATAGTTTCGAAATGTATGACTCTGATCTCGAGGGCTCCTTCGAACGCACCGAGTTGTCACCGATCGTGTTCCCGAAACTACATTCATTGAAGCTTTCGACCTTGGACCGCACAACCACCCAGTTCGCATTTCACATTATCACTGCACCCAACCTTTCTATCCTGCACGTCGGCGAGATTGACATATCCAGCCGTTCTGGTCGGTCATCATCAAAGACCGAAGGGCGCAAATGGCTATCTGCTTTTTTCGATCGCATCGAACCAACGTCTCTCCGGACACTCCGTATAGCTGAAGACGACCTGAATGAGTCGGATTTCATAGCTATACTGTCGGCCTCGCGCGGGCTAGAGGAAGTCCACCTTGGCGAGAACCTGGACGTCAACCACCGACTCTTGGAGTGGTTGCAGGGCAAGGCAGAGGATGGAACATCGGCTTGTCCGAATCTCAAGACCCTCAAACTCGAATCGTGCAATAATGTGACGTCGGAAAGCGTTAAGAGTCTCGTGGAGGCGAGACAGGCCGCTGGGCGGCCGTTGCAGACGTTGTCTGTGAAGTATTGCAATTTAGAGGAAGAAGGAGTAAAAGAGTGGTTGCAAGCCAGAGTACCTGACGTCACGCTAGAAGAGGACAGTGATGGCGAAGGCTCTAGCATGGGGGAAGGGACCGACATGGACGATCTGGATATGGAGATGACGGACGGGGACGGGCCGGATCTTGAGATGACGGATGATGAATGGTGATTATCGGTTCAGCCATAGACATATACCTATCCTAGACTACACCTTCTATTGTGAGAATATCTTTGTTTAGTCAGTAACGCTTGTGAGCGTGGGGAGATTTTGACTGAATGCATGCTTGGGGTTCATCGAAAGCTGGAGGCGGAGGATCTGGACTATATAACCGCCAATCACTAAGGACGTGCCCGCCTGGCATCTGGGCAGTCATGTCACCCACACTCCTGAAAGTCAAAGACCATCCACCTCACCGACCAAAACCAAAAATGACGGAAGAGCGACTATACCTCGCCGAACGATACCTTTGGTCACACTGACAGAACCGGCGGTGACGTGTGTCCACCCTACATGCCGCCATAGACCTTTGGTATGACATACCTACACAATCATCAGTGCCATATCATCTAAAAGTATTAGTCCGAAGCTCCCGGGCAACAGCAAAGCAGCCATACGCATACCAGTGCAGTGACTCTGGCTGAAAAAGACGATGCGTGTCGCGAAGGATTCGTTATGCCTAATAAGTTGTTACAGCATGTAAGTATCAGGAATCCTTCTTGCTGGTATGCGGTTGAGGCGCTTTGCGCCAACAATCGAACTACCGCAGTCCGGTAGGGTGTGAAAACGCGCAGTTCGTGGGTGTTCGGAACCGCCAACACCACCTCATCCTCCATACATTCGATCATAACAACGTTGACCCATCCTGGCGTCCACCTAGCTCACCGACTACGTCTATGCCACCTCCCAAGAAACGTCAAAAAGTCGACGAGAACGGAAGCACTAACCCAACCATCCGGTCCGCGACATTGCTGGATTTCTTTCGAGCCCCTACAGGCAAATCTGGCGCGGCTGGGGCAGGAGCCGCTTCAAGAGACCCTAAAGGAAGGCGTAAAGTGGAGGTCTTTCCTGACGACGCGGATATTATCGTCATTTCGGACGACGAAGACCCCCAGTTGCAAACTCCAGTCGGACCTTCGGTGAAAGGTTCCTCGATCGGATCTTCAACTTCGTCCAATATCTCGCTTTCAAATGGGCGCACGCAATTTAATGAGTTAGATGACTCAGGCCCTAGCTCAGGTCCGGTAAATTCAGAATATCCATGGGGTCATGCAAGCCTCCCCACGAACGACCAACCGAAAACCAGCGGGAAGACGGTACCGGAACGACCTATTCCTCAACGTGAATGTACTCCTCCTCCCCCTGAACCTTTAATGTTGGATCTAGACTCGACTCCAGCTCCAAATCTCGACTCCAGCTCAACCCCTTGGTTGATCCCCGACATTCAAGAGACTGGAGAAAATGAGTGGCTGAACGGCGATGATGAGGTTATTGAGATAGAGGATGACTCGGACGGAGAAGAGGAAGATGATCTCGAGGAAAATGGGTCCTCTAGGGCGGAAAGGAGCGGGGATTGCTTGGGAGAGATTGTCAGAGACGAGGCGGAATCAAGCTCCGCCTGTCCGGTGTGTAACATTTGCGTGGATGGATGGAGCTCCGATGTGAGTTGTTTTAAACCGGCGCGACAAATATGGTGGTCAGCTCAGTGGCTATTCCCACTAGGATTTGTCGAAGCACGTCAACTCTTGCCTTGACTCTCCTCCCGCCTCTAAACAACCGCTTATGCCACGTCCGAGCCTATCATCTCGCGTACACCTGCACTCTTTCTCCAAGCCACCGCCCTCTGAATCATCCAGTCGTGGTCCTAATGCCTTTTCTCTTTTGATGTCGAGTCGAAAAGAGAATGAAGCGTGGAAACTCGCCGAGGTAGATTTAGCCAAACCAGAATCAGCCATGGGTAAGGCACGCAGGCGTGAAGGTCGGAGAAAAGCGCCATTCTACAAAGTAATGCAAGGAATGCCCGTCGCTGTGGACGCGTTCCGTTATGGAAAAATACCCGGTGTGACTGCCTATTTTTTGACGTTAGTGCTGCCTTATTGGTCTAGATTGCGAACGAAGTTGATCGGATACTCCTCCATTTAGGCACGCACACAGCGATCATTATACCAACCTGTCATCCAAATGGAAGAACGGACCAATCTATTGTTCTCGTCGGTGCCCTTGTCGTTGGTTCGGATGATCTCTTTCTAACGTGCCATGAAACAACAGGAACTACGGCAAACCTAATCAAATTAATGCTTCAAGTCGACCCAAAATGGGTCCATCCTCTGGAAGTTGACAAGCCATTTATCATTCCCGGCACGGGCGGGGTAGAGGTTACTGTGCTCGAGGCAAATCACTGTGCGGCTACCCAGGATCTGTTTTGATCGCGTTACCTGACGTGTTTTCTTAGGCCCCGGATCTTCTCTCTTCCTCTTTAAAGGAAAGCAAACGGTCAATGCCGGAGACTCTGGATTCAATTCTCCATACGTCGGTTCCACCAAGGTGTTCCGGTACCTCCACTGTGGCGATTTTCGAGCAAGCCCTAGACACGTCCTACATCCCACTATCAAAGGCCATAAGCTCGACATAGTATACCTTGATACTACTTACTTGAACGCGAAAGTGAGTGTAATGATACCTATATCCTTCCAGCGTCGATCTGATTTTCGTTTCCGGCCCCTATAGTATTGCTTCCCTCCACAAAAGCAGGTCATTGAGGCATGTGCGGAGCTTGCAAGGACTCTGGTCAACAGAGGAGAATCCGCTTCCCTTGTTGGGCTATCTCAGCCTTCTGTCGGGAAGTGGTTGACGAAGGTTGAAGATGGTGAGGAGGCGAAATCCGAGCTGGAGGATGATCCGGGCAGCAAAATGGATGAGGAGGTGGAGGATCTGGTCAAGGAAGAAGACTTCACGGAAGCCCCGATGGAGGAGGAAACCTTCGATCCCGGCTTCCCTACCAACGACGAAGAGGACAAACCTGATCTTAACCTGCTCGAAGACGACGGGAAATCCCTCGAGGGAGTAGGAGCTTCCGAAGCCAAGCGGATTCTGGTCGCCGTTGGGTGAGGGTTTGGGTACACCGATCAAATTATCAACCCGTTCTAATGCTTGCCCTAAGCACGTACTCCATCGGAAAAGAACGGATTGTCAAAGCAGTAGCTAAAGCGTTAAACTCGAAGGTATACTGTGACGGCCGCAAACGGGATATCTTACTGTGCCAGGACGATCCAGACCTGCATGATATGTTGACCAGTGACCCAAAAGAAGCCCAGGTTCACTTGGTTCCGCTCCAAACGATCAACTTGGAGAGGATCGAACCGTACTTCACCAGGTTCCGCGGCTCATTCAGCAGTGTCGTCGGGTTTCGGCCAACCGGATGGACGTAAGTCGCTTCACGTTTGGCGACCCTCTACGTTCACTAACCTATATTGGCATGCATAAGTTACTCCACACCAGCCGGGACGGATCTCTTCCCGAGCGTTGGTCAAGTCATAAGCCGCCCACAGAAAACGTTTACTTCTTCCTCCCTCAACCCCATGCGCAACTCCAATGCCAAGTACCGACTCTATGGGGTCCCTTATTCTGAGCACTCTAGCTTCCACGAACTCACCTGCTTTGCACTCTCGGTGGACGTCGTCAAGATAATCGCTACCGTGAACGTTGGCTCGGCAAAGAGTCGTGGTATGATGAACAAGTGGTTCGAAAAGTGGGAAGCTGAGAGGAAGAAAAGGGCAAAGGAAGGGAAACCCAGCATTGTTCCATACAGGTGTCTAGACTATTGGTGATTCGAATCTCGGATGTGGGTGAGATCAAGGGTATATATATTATATGATAAATATGAAACGATTGCGAGACAGAGAGATGACAAGAGCAACAAATGATACTTGAAAGACAAAGGAACGGATAATTCAGCATGCGAAAACTTGGACAAAGGTTATTAGTGTTCGTGAGTGATAGCCTCGGCGTGATGCTTCTCGATAGCTTCAACTGGCTTGGGCTCAACGTGGGGGTTGACATCGCTGTGATTGCGAGTGACGGTAACTTTGTTGGGAGCCTTGCCAGGGACGTAATGTTGCTCGGCGTTGACCGGGCGTCTGGGATCGGTAAAGGTCTTGCGATCGACAGGCACCTCGCCGTTAGCTGGCTTCTGGAAGGACAGAGTGCGTCAGCCCTGGCAGCGTTAGCAAAAGTTGCAATTGCAAACATACCTCGTGAGATGGACGAACGGCTGCATTCGCAGTGACATCACGCTCCTGCAAAGTCAGCGGCGTGAGCGATAGTTCAGCACGGCATGTACACGGAGACCAACCACAGTCGTCTTAACAGGCTCCTTCCCATGAGGTCTTGCCGGAGGCTTAGCAGGATTCTTCGGGAGGAAAGGTGCCTTCTCCTTGGCTGATACATCCACAGCTCGCTCCTGTTTGAATATGCGTCAGTTATAGCTCGAAGGATGGCGATATGGCCAATCGCTTACCTGGGCAGGCGTCTTGGCTGGAGGTTGAACGGGAGGCTCTGGCGCTCCTTCCGGCTTCTTGGGAACGGGCTCCTCAGGTTTCTCTGGAGCTCCTTTAGGTTTGTTCACGGCAGGCTGTTTATTCTCCTCATTTGGTCCGCTGGGGGGATTGGGCTTTCCGGGCTGAACAGGGAGCTCAGGCTTCTGGTGCTGGGGCTCGTCGCGGCCAAGTCCGACTTTTGTAGGGTTTGGAACCTTGTTCAACGGAGTATCGAGATGATGTTTTGATGCCTCGTTGTTGGTACCGTGATGGGCGGCATGCACTGCGCGTGAAGGATGGACCTTGGGGCCAAGTGGATCGATTGGACCCATGCCGTGTGTTCCGCCTAAGTGAGAATGCTCCTTGGCGCTGTCGATGGGTGTGCCGGTTGGCAAAGCGAGGACGGTTGAAGCAGAAAGAATGAGGGAAATGTAACGGAAGTGCATCGTGATCGCGAGGCGATATCGATTTGTCGACAGATTAGCCAAGTGAAAGGGAAGGGGTGTGAATGATAGAGATGACCCGTTGGATTGATGGCCTAATCGTACACGGTAATAGGACTTTATATAGGTGGGCGACAGGTTCGGGGCTTGGATCACTGCTCAGAAAGGTTGGTTGGAGTTGGAACCCGTCGGTTTGAGAGCAAAGGTACGCTGGACGAAACATAGATCTCCGATTTAGACTCCAGACCTGCTGTTTCGTTTGACGACTTCGTGGAGTTGGTTGGACAAGACTTGAGCACCTTTGGCCCGAGACTGGTTAGTCGCGGTTGACCAGCTCGAGCCATTACTCGCCCCCGGGTATCGAACGAGGATCAATTGCAATTCTCGAGTCCAGTCCGATTCAATACGTTGGCAATGTCTTGGAGTTTGTTGAGAGCGTCTCAAGAGAGTTCAAGGTGATGCTGCTTGGCAAAGGTTGCGACTCGTCGACCGGTGTGATAACCTTCGTCATGCTCTGGAAAGAAAACACGTGGTTTCAACTAAACACTCGGATCTTGCCCGTTTGGCTAACATTTCGACCACAGAGACGACGGGGAGGGATCTCCTATGATCATCTACTACCCATGAATGCACTTCGGAGCCGAACGGGTGGCTTCGGCGATTGCTCGGGTTCAGTCCTAGGTTCTACTCTAGTCAGCAGAGGTCGCGACACTTCGATTGCTACCGACGACCTCTTCCGAAAGCACTGAGCCTTCTCCTTTCGACACAAATAGGCAGCAAAGCCGATTTTCCGGAAATATTTACCTTCTTAAGCTCCGCAAGCTATCCTTGTGCGAACCTGCGGCCCGTCATCTACCTCCGTCCCCGTCGCTAAAGGAAGCCCTGACCAACTGTGATACAGGCGCCGAACCACGCAC